>JAABKJ010014140.1:0-10166 GCA_011634705.1 Andricus grossulariae
TTTCACTGGGATTCCGCCTTTGTCTTTAAAGTTGATTCTCAATTTTTGATTGGGAATTTATAAAAGAAAGAAAGAAATTTAAACAGTGCGTTTACGGAAAAATATTGCAAAAAATAATCGCGCAAACAAAATGGACCGGTTAACTGATTGGGCGGTTTGTGCTTTATTTTCCGAAAGCGCGTGATTCGACCTCTCTCTCAGAAGTAAAATTTTAGAATGACGACAGGATATTGTCTGTGTATTTTGTCAAGTGGCCATATTGTCTTTAATTTCTTGAAAACGGATGAAATCTTTTAATATTAGTTGAAATTTTCATAAATCCCATAAAATCCTTCTTAAAGCCTTAAAACCCTTGGAAGTCCCTCGAAATTGGTTTGAAATCCTTTGGAATCCGCTAAAACCTTCTGGTATGTTTGGAAATCTTTGAAATTTCGAAATATATTTATGAAATCTGACGAAATCGCTTAAGATCAATGGAAATTCTCTGAAATTTTTTTAAAATTCCTAAATCTTTCTCGAAATCCTACGTTAAGTAAATAAATAAATCATTCGTTTTTACTTTCTCTATTGTTTTACCCACTCCTTCAAGGTTTACACATTGTTTATTTCTATACTGATTTTCTTAGAATTATTTTCCATCATGATTTTTCTAGAATCGCGAAAAAACAATAAAAAATTCATTATATATCATAATTATAAGATTGATTGAATATTCACCAGAACTTAAAAGCTTTCAATTTTTAATTCTTCTGAACTTGGAAGCCACAGAACCAGTATTAATTGAACTTGAAAGTTTCAAACGTTGAATTCTCTGAATTTTAGAGCTTCCAAACTTCAATTTCCTGTATGCAAAAGCTTCAAAAGCCAAACTGGCTGAATTTGAAAGCTTTTTTTAACACTTGAAAGATTCCAAACATAAATTTTCTTGAGCGTGGAAGCTTTTAAACTTAAATTTCATGTGCTGGAAAACTTCTTACTTTAAATTCCCTGAACTTGAAAGCTTAAAAAGTTTAATCCTCCAGAACTTAAACGCTTTCACACTTGGAAGATTCTAAATATAAATTCTCTTGAACTTTAATTCTCCCGGACTTGAAAGCTTCTAAGCCTAAATACTTATAAAGTGAAAATTTCCAACCTGGAATTGCATGGACTTCAAAGCCTCAACTTGGAAGCTGCTAAACTTAAATCTTATGTAGTGGAAAGGTATGAATTTTGAATTCCATGGATTCTTTTTAAAATGAATTGTCTGACATTTGAATTTTCAAGTATTTAAAAGCTTCAAACTTTGAATTTCCTAATATTGACAGCTTTCAAACTTCAATTCTCTGTATACGAATGTTTCAAGACCTGACCTCACTGAACTTAGAAGCTTTTTTCGCACTTAAGAAATTACAAACATGAATTCTCTTAAACTCAAATTCTCCAGAACTTAAAAACTTTTACGCCTAAATTCTCCAGAAGTTAAAAGATTTTCATACTTGACAGATTTCGAACATAAATTCTCATAAAATTGAAATCTTCAGAACTTTAATTCTTATAAACTTAAATTCTCTGAACTTGAAAGTTTCCAAACTTGAATATCCTTAACATGAAAGCCTCTTCACCTTAGCTTAAAGACTTTCACATTTAAAATATTTTAAACATAAATTCTCTGGAACTTGAGTTTTCAAGTACTTAAAAGCTTCTGAACTTGAATTCTCCAGAACTTGAATGCTTTTATAGTTGACAGATTCCATACATAAATTCTGTTAAATCTGAATTCTTCTAAACTTGAATTCTCTGGATTTATAAGTTTCCAAACTTGAATTTCCTTAAATTTAAAGCCTCAAAACTGGAGTTTTTTTAAGTTAGAGACTTTAACACTTAAAATATTTTAAACATTAATTCTCTGAAATTTAAATTTTCGAGTACTTGAAAGATTCTGAACTTGAATTTTCTAGAACTGGAATGCTTTCAATCTTTTATTCAACTGAATTTTAAAGTTACAGAACAATAATTCATTCAACATTTAAACTAGCATACTTGAGTTTTATGAACTTGAAAGCTTCCAAACTTCAATTCTTTGAATGTGAAAGCTCCAAAAGCTGAACTCGCTGAAGTTGAAAGCTTTTTTACATTTGAAATGTTCCAAAAATAAATTCTCTTGAAGGTGAATTCTTCAAAACTTGAAAGCTTCTAAACTTAATTTTAATTTACTGAAAAGCTTCTAACTTTAAATTCCCCGATCTTGAAAGCTTTCAAAGAAGAATTCTGTAGAAATTAAAGGCTCTTACATGTGAAAGCTTCTAATCTTGAATTCCCTGGACTTGAAAGCTTGAAAAGTCAATCTTCCTCAACTTGAAAGCTTCCAAACTTGAAATCTGCTAAACTTTATTACTCTGAATTGGAACGCCTTAAAACTTGAATTCCCCTTGACCACTTGGAATATTTCAATCATGAATTCTCTTGAATTTAAATTTTCAAGTACTTAAAAGCTTTCTGAACTTGAATTCTCCAGAACTTGAAAGCTTTCAATCTTTAATTCTCTTGAATTCGGAAACTTTGAAATTTAAATTTCCTTTTTCAGTTAGGACACAGACAATTATGCAAATTTTGAATTACATACATGAAACAAAGAATAAATTCACCACTTTTTTATGAATATTTTAAGAAATATGAGACTAAAATAATATTTATATGTTACACCTTGAAGCACAGTCAGACAGAAAGCTTCTTCTCGAGACAATAGCGACTTAATCCCGCAATGCTTAAAAAGTATTTCAGAGTAGCGCCATAAGGACCTTTTTCCACGATTTTCAAGCACATTCTCTCTTTTTTGTCTTTCTTTTTATCTTTCACTCTTTTCCACTTTCACTAAAAAATGAACTTGCCGAAAAGCCTAAAGTCGATCTAAGAACTCCTTTTACATTTAATCTTTCTTTTCCCCATCCTTTCTTGTCCTTTCCCAACCCCCTTACTCTTATTTCTCTCTCGTAGATTTTATTCTTTTCAGATTCAGGTCCAACTCACCAACAGCACCCAGATAAAAGTCACGAGCGGTAATTATGAACGATAGTAGGGGAGAGAGAGGATATAATTGTGATTGATGGGGGACGCGAGAGGAACGGGAGGGAAAGGGAGATGACTTCCTTTTAATCTCGAACCTAACCCTTTCGCTTGTCCATCGACGAATCCATGAACCGATCGTTGCAATTCAATTATCGTCAGGTTCCGAGGTTTAATGAATTTTAAGAGTTTCTTATTTTTTTATAATGAATACAACATCGGGGTAAGTGGCTTGTTTTTTTCGGTTATTTACAATAAACGGCAATAATGAATTTAAATTAGCTACTGACGCTGTAAATATATAACGTCTTTCTGGCCTTGTTACAAATGTACATTTAATTCATGATCATAAACAAATATTTACCATCCTTGACCCCACAATGCGGGGGTAAGTCAATCAATAAACGAATAGTTGAACTTTCAAGCAAAAAAAAACTAATTTTTAATAATGTATTTCACCTTTCAACCAAGAAGGTAAATTTTCAAGCCAAAAAGATCAATTTTTCCGAAGACAATTCAATTTTCCACAAAAAATTTCATTTTCAACTAAGAAAGATGAATTTTCAATTACGAAAGATGAATTTTAAACAAAATATTAGAATTTGAATATATATTTTTTTTTTAACCAAATAGTTGAAGCCTCAAACAAAAAGATAAATTTTGAACAGAATACATCAGTTATCAACTAAAAAGACGAATTATCTACAAAACAGTTGAGTTTTCAAACCACCCGTATGATTTTTCGAAAAAAACTAAATTTTCGACCAAATATGTAAATTTTCTACTGAATATGTGAATTTATATAAAAAATTTAATTTTTAACCAAATAGTTGCATTTTCATTTAAACATATGATGTTAAAAAAAGTTAATTTTCAATCAAATAGTTTACTTTTCTATCAAATTGTTAAGTTATCCAGCCAAAAAGACGAATGTTCTACACAAAAGTTGACTTTTCGACTGAAAAATATGAATTTTTAACTAAAATGATGAATCTTCAACCAAAAAAGTGTATTTTTTAAAAATTAGTTTAACTTTAAACCAAATAGGTAATTTTTAACCAACAACTACGAATTCTTAACGAGACATGTAGTAGTTGATTTTTAAACCAAAAAATATTGAAATTTGAAATAAAAAAACAGTTGAATTTAACAAAAAAAAATATTAATTTACAACCAAACAGTTGTATTTTGAACTAAACAGGATGCATTTTTAACGAAGAATATTGATGTTCTACCAAAGAAGACGAATTTTCAACAAAATGCACAAATTTTCAACTAAATATTTGAATGGTTGAATCAATTATTCAACAAAAATGAAACAGTTACGTTTGTAGCTATAAAAATTAATTCTCAACCGAAAAAAATGAATTTTCAACGAAATAGTTACATTTTCAACCAGAGATAGATTTTCAACTAAAATATTGAAAAAAATGAGTTTTCAACAAAAGAGTTCAACTTGTAACCCAAAATATGATTCTTTAACCAATAGGAGGAAAAGACATGAATTTTCAACAAAAAATTAATTCGATAACTTTGTTCAAATTTATCATCAGCAGGAAACGCACTAAATGTTATCTAAGTTCGTAACGTTACTAAGCCATATAACAATCAATGTTATAATTTTATAGATTTTGAAGAGATACGAATATAAATTTGGTTTACGATCCAATAAAATGTGCCGCTTTCCCCCACAATACCAAAAATGCTTAGAAAAATCATTCTACAGGAAGCCGGTTGACCCCACACGCTCCGCTCAGCCCCGTTTTACGGTACTTCAAAAACTGAGTGATTTCAAATCTGGTTCCTAACCATTTTTATCCATACATATTTTTCATACATTTGAAATATAAAGGGATATTTGTTATCCATCATCTTAAACTAGTATAAAATAAGAACAATAGTAATAAATTATAAACTAAATTTAAGTGTAAATCTCTTTTTTAATTCACTTTGATTATTTAGAGTTCTCGTGAATTCATTTTAATTCTACTGAATTCAATTGAAATATTGAATAACTTAAAAAAAATTTAATTTATTTAATATTATTATTTATTTAATATTTATTTAAATTTAATTTAAAAACTAATTTGAAATTCAATTCATTCTTTGAATTCCTTTGAATTCACACGAATTCTTGAATTTGATGAATTCTTAGGAATATTCTGAATACAATTAAATTTCTTCAATTACATTTTTGATCAATTCTATATGGATGACTTTAAATTCACTTAAATTCTTTTGATGTTTACCAATTTCACCTTAATTTTATTGAAGTATTTTATTTATTTTATTGTATTGAATTTTTAAACTTTTTCTAATTTCAAAAGAATCTTATTGAATTCGCTTGAATTTTTATCCATTGTTTAAATTCATTTGAATTTCAGAAATTTCAGGTATTCAGAATAATCCAGGAATTTCAGAAATGCAGAATAATCCATGTATTTCAGTACTCCGAAATATTGGAGAAATGTGAAATATTGAAGGAATAGAGAGAATTAACGAAATTCCGAATATTAAAGGACGTCAGAGTCATCGAAGATTTCAAGGATTTAAGAGGATTTCCGAGCATTAAGAGAATTCAAGAAATTGAAAGAATCCAGAATATTTAGAGAATTCTGGGAATTAAGAAAAAACCAAGAATTTCAGATTATTTCAGGAATTCAGAGAATTTCAGGGACTCAAGGGATTCAGAATATTCAAGCAATTCTAGGATTTAAGGAAATTCAAAAAATTTGAGGGATTTCAGAAGATTTACGGAATTTAAAGAATATAGAGAGTTCACGGAATTCAGAGAATTCAGAGAATTTGAGGGATTTTAGAGCATTTAAAGAATTCAGGGAAGTCAAGAAATTCAGATAATTCTAGGTATGTCAGTAATTTAGAATTTACAAGGAATTCAGGTGATTCAGAGAATTTAAAGAATTTCAGGAATTTAGAATATCCAAGCATTTCAGAGAAGTCAAGGAATTCAGAGAATTTTGAATATTCAAATGATTCAGGATATTTAAGAAATTCAAGTATTTCAGGTTGATAAAGGAATTCAGAGATTTTCAAGAATTCAGAGAATTTTGAATACTCAAGAAATTCAAGGATTTAAGGAAATTCAGAGAATTTCAGGGATTGCAGAGAATTATAGGAAATTCAAGGAATTTAGAGAAATTCTGAATTTTCAGAGCATTTCCTAAATTCCTTAAATATTCTGAATTTAGGGGATTCCGAGAATTTAGAATATTCTCGAAATTCAGGAAATTCAGAACACTCAATGATTTCAGAGAATTTAAGGAATTCAGAGAATTCCGAATATTGAAGAAATTCAGGATATTCGAAGATTTCAGGGAATTCAGAGAAGTTCAGATATTTTCGAGCATTAAGGGAATCCATAAATTAAGATAATTCACAATATTAAGAGAATTCAGATAATTCCAGGGATTTTCGAGCATTTCGGTCATTCGAAAAATTTCAGGTATCAAAACAATTTAAAAAATCAAGAAAAGCAGAGAATTCAAGGAATTCAGAGATTTTCCGAAATTTATATAATTCAAAGAAATTAAGGAATTGAAAATATTTGAGGAATTCAAGAAATTCATAATATCAAAGCAGTTTAAGGATTTTAGGCAATTCAGAGAATTTCATTTAGGAGCATTTACGAAACTCAAGGGACGTAGAGAATTCATGGTATTCAAAATATTCAAGGAATTCAGGAAATTGAGAGCATTAAATGAATGGCTAAATTCATGAAATTAAAGAAATTGCAAAAGTTCAGAGAATTCAAGTAGTTTAGGGTATTCTAGGAATTTCAGGAATTCAGAATATTCAAGGAATTAAGATATTTGCAGGAATTGAGAGGATTTCGAATATTGAAGGAATTCAACGATCTCAGAGAATTTAGAGAATTCCGGGATTTCAGTGCATTCAGGGAATTTAAGTAATTTAGAGAATTCAAAATATTAAAAGAATTAGGAGAATTCAAAGAATTTCAGAGCATTAGGGGAATTCAAGGAATTCTTGAAATTGAAGGAATTGTAGGAGTTAACAGAATTCAGTGAATTCAAGGAATTTATGAAATTCAGGATATTCAAAGAATTAAAGAAATTCAGGGAATTCCAAGCATTCAAGAAATTCGGAAAATGCAGAGAATTCAAGCAATTTAAAGAATGTTTGAATTATTCTCAATTCTCTCTCTTATTTGAATTCTCCGAATTCTCTAAAATTCTCCCTGAATTCTGTTAAATTCTCTGCTATAAATTCTAACTACAAAGAGTCCTTTTGATGATCCTTGAGCTTGCAAGCTCCTTCAGTCTCGACTTGCAGGATAATTGCGTAGGCGCAAGTGCACGTACGTGATCCACGAATACATAGAAACTTGGCCTATTAGTACATGCGAGTGAAAATATCCGAGGTCTCGAGCCTATTATTCTTTCCTTTTTTATCCCTCAGTTTTTCTCTCACTAGCTCCAAGGGTGCGTGCACGCATATAATGGAAACCCTTCAAGTAGTTCCGATGCACAGGGTTGCACTGCAACACACCCCACGAATTCATCGTAGGCTCACATCTCTTTTTTCTCTTTCTACCTTCCTAACTTTCAATCTCTCTTTTCAATTTCGCCCCTTTTTCCTTGTTTCCCATTCTTTACTCTTCTTAACATTTCATCATCCTTTTTTTTCCCCCATCACTATCCTCCCTGCATTTCCCTTACCTTTTCTTCTTTCCTTACTCTTGATATCACTTTCTACTTTTCTTCTCTTTCTACACCATTTTTCTTCTTTTAAGGGTCTCGTAGCCCCGGGCAGATACCCATATGCATATAGTTTCGTTCGGGTAGTAGGGGAAGTAGTGGCAAATGGGTGAAAGGGAAGTGAGGGGAGATGATAGAAGGGAAGTAGGGGAAGTGAGGGGAAATGAGGGATTTGATGGGTTTGATGGTAGGGTAAACAAAGGTGAATGAGAGGATGGGAAGTAGGGCAAGTGAGAGGAACTGAGGGCAGGTACAGTAAGAAGAAACGAGAAGAGGGAAGTAGGGGAAATGAGGGGAATGGAAGTAAAGGAAGTGAGGGGAAATGGGGAAAATGATTGGAAGTGAGGGAGGCTAGTGAGGGAATTGAAGAGAGGGATAGTAGTATAGTGGGGGAAGTAGAGAAGAAAGAAGTTGGAGAAGGGATGGGTAGAAAAGGGTGAAGTTATGGGAGGGGCTGTAGATGACGAGAGGGGGAAGTAGTGCAAGGAGTGAAGGGAAGGTATGAGAGGGGAGGTTTGAACGACTTAAGCACTTAAGGCCATGTGACGAGTGGGTCACGTGACCGGCTTCCTACCTTACTGGAACTTTTTGTTATTTGTAAACTTATTTTCACACGAATAGCCAGATCGAGTTGAAAATTTGGATGATAGATAAGAAGCACTAAGAAACGCAGCTCTGGTCTTGAATTTTTATAATTATAAAAAAAGCAAAAAAAAAAATTATTTACAAAAAAACTTTTTTCATAATTATAAAAATTTAGAACCAGAGCCGCCTTTCTTAGTGCTTCTTATTTATTATCCCAAATTTTCAACTTGATGTGGCTATTCGTCTGAAAATAAGTTTACAAATAAAAAAAAATGTCGGTAAGGTAGGAAGCCAGTCACGTGACCCACTTGTCACATGACCTTAATAACGTCTTATTTTTTATTTTTATATTTTCTCTCTCCCTCCCTCTCTCTCATTAACTGTTTATAATTTGAACAATTTCTGTAAACAAATGAAAATTTCTATCCGTTTCCATGAACAGTCTCATTTTTTTAAAGGAATCAACTAAAACTGTCTTGAAAATAACTTTTTGTTGTCATTTTTTCCAAATTGACAGCAAAAGTTAATTATATAAACAATTTTTCTGAAAAAATACCTAATTTTATATATTTCCTATTAATAGAATCAATTTTTTTCCAGAAATCATCTAAGAATGTCTTGTCATTGACTCGTTGCTGTCATATTTTCCAAAATGACAAAAACTGTTAATTATTTCAACGATTCTTATATGTAATTAAATGGTCATTTTTAGAATGTTTCCTTAACAGGTTCTTTTTGCGAAATCGACTAAAAAATTTATTCATAAAAGTTTTTCAAATAATTAACATTTGCGGTAAATAACAAAATTTGACAACAAAAAGTCATTAGTAAGATATTTTAAATTAATTCCTCTCACAAAATTAGACTACGCATAAAAATAAGATTTAAATGTGAATTTGTTTATAAAATTTGTTTAAATACTTAAAAGTTATTGTTAGTTCATAATTTATGACAGCAAACAGTCACCGGCAAGACATTTTTATTCAAATTCGTATAAAAAATTGAGTCTATTCACGAAAGAATAGATAATTGAGATAATTGAGCCTATTCATTTAAAAATTATCGAACGATGTATCTATTTACAAAAGATTTTTCAAGGAATTGCATTTAACTAATCGTAATCTTATATTGAATGATCTTAATTTTCATGCAAAAACTATGAATTTCAACAACTAGTAATTGCAAATCACGAAAAAATGAGAATTGTTTATTAACTTGTTTATAACATTAAAAACAATTTTTTTTCTCACTTCAACACACAATAAATTATTTATATTATATTCGCCCTGTTTGATTGAATCTGAGAGAGATTAGAGCAATTTCAATTATTTGTACTGGGAAACATTTTTTTTTTCAATTTTCTTTTTTTTTAAGTTATAGAATAAAATAACTTTGGATATAAGAAGTAAGAAAAAATTTGTTTCAGCGAAATATAATATTTCAAAAAGATGCAATCTTGTTCATTTGTACCTAAAGTTGCCAAATAAAATTTTTCTCCTTTTTCAATTTTTTTATCCTCTTTTTAATAAAAAGTTTTAATAACTAAGAGAGATAAAAAAAAGTAAGTACATTTTTTTGCAGCTTAGGTACAAATTAACAAAAGTGCATATTTCGCAATTTTTTTAAATATTATATTTAGACGAAAAATTTTTTTCTTACTTTTTTGTGCCTAAAGTTACTTTCATGAACTTGCGTGCTTGAGTAGAGGAAAGTCGTGTCTCCTAGAATTTGGGAAACAAACAAAATTTAAAATACTAAAGTTTGATTTTTTGTAACGGTGTAACCTGAAAATCGGAAAGA
>JAABKJ010014142.1:0-10166 GCA_011634705.1 Andricus grossulariae
TTTTTAAGATCAAAATTTTAACTCACTTTGCGCATTTTAATTAGGAAATTATTACTAAATTTCTATGTTTTGGACTTCTCTTTCTTAGACGAGCGACACTTTCAAAAAAAAAACGACGCGACGCGCGAGAAATTTGAGCTTGGAAGATTGAAAATCGTCTGCTATAAGCGGCTGCAGATTAAACAAGACGGCTGCAGATTGCAAGAAAGTTCAACGTTCCGAACTTTTCGACGCCTTCTGCGCCATGCTGTGCAAAAATCACAGCGATTGAAATGGTGCTCTGTGATTGGTCGAGAACCTTCTGCGCCATGCGTTGTGCGCTGTGCAAATGTGTGTGCGTCCCGCTTAGGCAGGCAGACTGCCTGCAGAAAGTCTATAAGAGCGAAAGAGATGGATTGTCTAATCGTTCTCTATCTCTTTCACACTTGTCGACTTTCTGCAGGTAGGGTACTATATTAGACAGGAATATACAACCGCCATATTGGTTCCAAGACAGTTTGCGGGAAGCAATGCGATAAGCATGTCCTGTATTTTAGTTAAAATTAAGTTCAGAATAGATGAAAAAATGGTCTGCTGTACTGCTTCGTCTTGTAAAAACAGAAGCAAAGCTGGATTTAAACTTTATCGTTTTCCACTAGAACAAAGAGAAAGGCTGTCAATATGGAAACAATATAATTTATATATCTGGGGTCTGAAGCTTATAGTTATATGTCATTAAATTGCCTGCGAGCATTTTTCTGGTACGTTTCAGCGAAATAAGATCCAGAAGAAAGTAAGGTTAGGAACCCGTATTTGTTTTTTTAAATTTATTAAAAACATATATTTTTTGCTATATGTATGCATTTTTATATTCATATCGAATTACACCAAATTTCGAAGCGTAAAGATTTGTAAGTAATGGTTATGTAATAGCATAAGTAAATTAAGATGCGTTTGCGTTATCGCTCGCGCTCTCTCGCACTCTCGCTTCCGATCACTCGTTCGCTAACACGTCCCAAATTGCGCTATCGTCAAAAATAGAAATAAGGTTATAGATATAAGATTTTCTGTAAATAGTTGTAAATAACTGTAAATAGTAAGGATACGATTTTATCAAATATGTAGACGGAAGTATTATAAGAAATGGAAGTCATGTAAACCCTTAGGGGACACATTATGAATAAAGAAGAATAGCGATTAACAGTGCAACTTCACAATATTTGTATCAATTTTACCGGAAAAGTGTAATATTACCATAGGAATCAGTGGGCATAAAAATACCAGTGATTAACGTGGTAAATTTCAACAATATTATAACCGATATTATCATGCACTTTTACCAGGTTTCTTTAAAATAACAATATGTACTGTAATCCAATTCACATGGAAAGTGAAAAAAACCGAACGATGTAAATTTTACCAGAATTTTGTAATTCCACTGTTAACCGCTTCATGGCGCGCTTATGTCGCTGCAGAGGGAAATAAATTCCTGGCGAGAGGGTGTAATTCGACAACAAATCGTAAGCGTGTTTCATGTATAGAATGCAATATATTTTAAGTTCTTCATCCGTTTCCTCAAGGCATGATGTTAGGATAAATTCATATTGCTATAAGTGTACATGTTCTGATGACCGGCTTTATAGCCATCAGCCTTCTAAACTTTATCTCCTATAACTACGCACGTAGGCTAATGCTGATATTCGGTATATAAAGTGATTAGAAAAAGTTCCTCCTTTAGTGTGGTATTCGTGTAGAAATAGAGAAACAACGTCCTTTAGACTAGCTGAAACTATAATATTTATAAATAGACTTCTTAAATTAAACAGTTATAATATTATTTCAATTTTGAGGTAATGCTATTTTACATTGACAGTTGAATTTTACAAGAGGAACATAAGAGTACACTGTTTGAAAATGACGTTACGGGAATTTTCCTGTCTGCATGTAATTTTAAAGTATCACATTAATTTTCAGCTATTGCAGTGAAATTACTACGTTAATCACTGATATTTTCATGTCCACTGTTTAATGTGGTAATTTTCAACCAATTTTTTTACGGTGTAGTTTATTCGGAAAAAACAGAATTATGCATTTTTTTGTGCACTAGTAAATATATGTCAAAAAGTATCGTAGAATGAGAAAAAGCGGCGCGTATTTTAAGATTTTTTTCAATAAAGTACAAGAATGGTATATTATGTACACAAGTTTATCACGTCTGACACTTGAGGTTAGGTTGGCGCGTTTTATAATTGTACAACGGCGAAAGCGAATTGCGTATACGCGGAGAACTAATATAATCATCTGATGAGCACAATTGTACTCCACACCACGCCGTATATGGCTAGTTTCAGAAATTAAAAGATATTTAATTCACACGGAAAAATAATTAATATTGAATCAAGAAAATATCGTTACGAACACGGACGATACAATATTTTCTTCATCCAGGAAAACATTTCTCTCCCCAAGAAAATGTACCAAATTTAAAAAACTGGATGTACTTTATTCAAGTACATTTTCTTGAGACACGAGAAATTTTCTTGAATGATGAAAATATTGTATCGTCCGTATGCATAACTGTATTTTCTTGATTCAATGCTAATTTGTTTTCGTACATCTAGTTAAAAAATATCCACTAAAAACTTATTTTTTTTACACTTATTTACCTATTTTTATTACATATCCACAGTATTTTATATTTATTATGTTTCTGAAGTTCATTTTCAAGAGAATGTTCTGCAGTTGCAGCTAAACATAGTGAGGCCAAGAAAATATTTTTGCAACTGTATCGATAAGAGGCTTCGCAGGGCAAAAATGCTCTAAGATCAGAGGAGTTGAGAAGATTTTTCACGAAAATAGAAAAATAAATTCTTCCAAATAAAATTAAGGTAGGTACACAGAATATTTAATTTAATTTAAAACACAATAAATGTTTTGTTTCTACCGAGAAAGAATTAAAAACTATTCTTTCTGATTCTGAATAAGTGAATATTTTACAATTTCATTTCATAACTGAATGTTAGACGAATAACATAGTATTCTTCCAGAATTTCACTAATGGAACAAAAAAACATGGCAATCTTTTTGGATGAAGTCAATTAGCGAAAATGTTCATTTATTCTTTAGTGTTTCCCGTTACTAATTATTTCTATTCCAATTCATTTTATACCGTTATGATGAGCTAATTAAAATAGATGAATTGTTTAAATAATTCTAATCTTTTCATTTAGACGCAATAACTTTTGAATGCGTTATTGTAGTGGAGGTGACAAATCCTAATTACAAGTTTCGCAATATGCCCTTCTTTTTGTTTCAATACAGTTGAAAATGATAAAAATTCGCGTTCGTTTATATTAATGTAAGGTAAAATGAATTAATTATGTAAATAATTCTAATCCTTCTATTTTAACGCAGCATTTTTATATTTACAAGTTTCACAATATTGCCTTTTCATTGTCACACAATCGCGCTCTTTACTCCAACTTTTCTATTTGCGCTTTGCAACGTCTAGTATTTCTGCCAATGATTTAAACGCGAGATTTAAAAATAATGATTTTGATACGTAAAACAGCAAAGTTAATAATATGAAAATTTGTTCAGGTCGAGACAAATCATTTCTCATAGATTTTTGTTCCCTGAATCTCAACACGAAAGAAAAATTCTTCTGTCACTTCAAGTCTCTGAAATAATTGAGTTTAAAAATGTCATACCCGATATATGACGCGATGCAAAGATTTTGCTTTCGAATCGTTTGCAGTGATAAAAAATCGATGGAAAATAATACCTTTCATCAATGTTGCACTTGTAATGGCTACCCGTGTTTTACAGAATTCTTCGTTCGAGGCTAATTTTACGAAATTTTTGTATAAAACATTTTTCATGAATGATCTTATTGAAAGTGCAAAATAAACATGAAATCAAGGTTTGTATTAACAATAATATTGATAAGAAAAATTTCACAATACAACTGGCTAGTCTGATGAAAAAATCCCAAATAATATATGCTGCCTGAACGTTAATATTGCGTATAATATATCACACTTACTGGTTAAAACAATGAAACCCATGCAGGCATGGAATAGAATTATGGTCTTGATCTCTTGAAGAGATTTTCAGCGAAAAAAAATTGCAAACTAACTTCTGAAGATTTTTAAGAACATACTGGAAATTTTTTGCAATACAATCACTTCGTAGACTAACCTGAATGTATATGATTACACAGCTATATATACTGTTTAAAAGAGAGGGGAATGACGATGTTTTTTTTTAGTTTGTACCTATTCTTCATATCTGCCAGATTTATCACCCATAGGACCTTCAGATATCGCCGTGTCTAGTTTCACTGAAATTCGATGAGCATAGAGCAAATATTTTTTCTTTTGAAAAATGTCCAAGTTTTTATGCCATCCGTTAACAAGAAATGTTGTCAGTAACTTTATCGCGTAACATTTTAATTTTGACATTCAAATTAGTGAATAATTCAAGATTATCAAACATATGTCAAGCCGTAAAAATTTGATCACTGTTAGATTTCTTCATTTGGCTAAATAACCGATTTAGAAGCCCTAAAAATATCGTACAATAATTCGGTATTATCCAATAACACGGTTTTATCACTAGAAGATATGTATGTGACTTCATGTAGAAAATATTAATAACCACATGCACTTCTTAGCTGTAAAATACATGATTGATAGGTTGATCTAAATTAAACAAATTTTTTTAATTATACAATTTTTATCGCATAACCCTGTCATCATGTAACACAAAAGTCATTTGCACGGATTCAAGTTAATTGAAAAATGCAAAACAATTGGTATTCCTCTTTTTATTTTATTTTACTTTTATCGTCATGTTGTGCAATATCAAAATGATTTCTAATTATATAATCTCCATTAATAACTATAAAAATATGAAAATTATTGATTTTTTATTGAAATTAGTCCATAAAATTAACTTTCTATTCAAAAATATGACCAAAACAAGAAGTATTAGGATTAATAAGACCCGTGAAATTTCAAGATATGTCATGATATTTCTCAAAACAGTTTTCGAACCAAAAAAGATGGCTTTTAGAAAAATCACATGAATTTTCTACCAAATAGTTGAATTTTTAACTTTAACAATAGACAGGATACAGTTTCAACCAAAAATGAAATAGTTAAATTTTTAGATAAAAATTGTGATCAAAAAAATAAGTTTAAACAAGAAAAAATTGAATTTCAACCAAATTGTTGAATTTTCAATGACAAAGATGAATTTTTGACCAGAAAGATTAATGTTTTATCAAAAAATACGAATTTCGCACTTATCCCATATACAAGATAAAGTTTTTAGCCAACAGGGGATAATAATTTCTCGATCAAGAAGATTAATGTTCTACGAAGAAAGGCGAGCTTTGTACAAAATACATGAATTTTCAACAAAACGATTTAATTTTAAAGCCAAAAAGAAGCATAAAAGTTCATTAAAAATGTAATACTTAAATTTGCGAATAATAAGTTGAACTTTAAACAAACAAGCATCATTTTCTACCCAAAAAGACGACTTTTTAACAAGATATATGAATTTTCTATCAAATAGTTGAATTTTCAACCAGAAAGTTGAATCTTTAAGCAAGAAGATTACTTTTTTCATCCAAAAAGATGACTTTTCAACAAAATACATGCATGTTTTACCAATTAGTTGAATTTTTAACTTATTCAATAAACAGGATACAGTTTCAAACTAAAATGAAAGAGAAAAATTTTCAGATGAAGACTCGGATAAATAAAATAACTTTGCACATAAAAAACGACTTTTCAAAAAGGTTGTTAAGTTTTCAACCAAAAAGATGATTTTTCGATCAAGAAGGTTAATGTTCTATCAAAAATATGATTTTTCATCTTATCCAATATGCATGATAAAGTTTTAATCAAACTTGGAATAGTTGCATTTTTTTATGGAAAAAAATGGTAAAAAAAAAAAAATTTGCAACAAAGTTGTTAAATTTTCAATCAAAAAGATGAATTCGCGACCAAGAAGATTAATGTTATTCAGTCTGAAAAGTGGAATTTTTAACAAATAGATCGTTTCCAACAAAGAAAGATGAATTTTTAACCAGTTCCATTTGAACCAGTTCAAACAGTTGCATTTACAACCAAATAGTACAAATTTCAATAAAAAAGACGATTTTCAACAAAATAGATTAATTTTTAACCAAATAGTTGAATCTTTATGCCAAAAAGACAAATTTGTAAGAAGACAGTTCAATTGTCGACAAAAAAGTTACTTTTCAACAAAGAAAGATAGATTTTCAATCCAGAAGGTTGAATTTTTGAGCAACGAAGGCGACTTCAAGAAAATAGTTCAATTTTCCGTAGAATTATTAAATTTTCAAACAAATAGTCTGAATAACCAAATAGTCAAATTTTCAATTCAAACAATTATTTGTTACTGCAAAAAAGGGAAGCTTTAATAAAGAAGTTCAACTATCAACCAAAGATATGAATTTTCTACTGAAATTATGGAATTAATTTTTAAGTAAAAATGGAATAGCTGAATTTTCATTTGGAAAAATTAATTTGAAATTAAGGAAAACGAATTTTTTACCACACGGTTGAATTTCCAAGAAAAATACAAAAGCTTTCTATACAAAATAGTTGAATTTTCAATAAACAAAATTAATTTTCTACCAAGAAAGACGAATTTTCAACAAACTATATCAATTTTGAACCAAATAGTTGAATTTCTGAATTTGAAAAAACAATCTTCAACTAGAAATGAAAAAGGGGAATTTTCGTTTGAAAAAATTAATTTTTCATGAAAGAAAATTCTTTTTAACAAAAAAAATCTGATCTTCTACAAAGAAGTTGAATTTTCCACCACATAGTTGACTTTTCAAACGAATTTCTGTATTTCAAAGACAAAAAGACGAATTTTCTATATAAAACAATAGAACTTATAACCCCAAAATATAAAATTTGAACAAAAAAGTTCATTTTCAACCAAATAGTTCAGTTTTCATTGAAAAAATTATTTTTACTTCAAAAAAGGGAAGTGTCAACTATAAATTTCATTTTCAACCAAAGATATGAATTTTTTACTAAAATTATTGATCTTCTACAAAAAAAATGTATTTATGAGAGAGTAGTTCTACTTTCAACCAAGGAGTATAAAAATATGCTTTTTCGATCAATACTATAATAATGTTTTTTTTCTAACAACCTCGACCTTGTATTTCGCTACCCTGGATTGATCCCAATTGCTTCGTGCAAGGTGGGATGCAACTCGTACTCATCTGACCACGTTCCAATGTTCTCCAGGTTTGATGAGACCCCGCTTCTAGCGAAATCTGCCTCCAATCGATTCAATGTAGAGTCATTGGACTGGTCTCTGCTCAATGGACAGATGGAGGAGTTGGTACTGGCTCTATCTGAATCCGTGATGGAGGGTGAGAACCCGAGCTCTGTTTATGAGAAATTCATAAACGTGGTTTTCGAGTCTTCGGAGGCTAACGGCGCTTTTCGTGCCTCTTCCAGGGGGTCTGATAGGAAGAGACAGCCTCTGTGGTGGAATAAGGATTGTGAGATGGCACAGGGCAGAAGGATCGCTGCGCGAAAGAGATTCTTGACCAACCAGACGTGGGAGCTAAATGCAGAATATGAAGTCGTCGACAGTGAGGTGAAATGTTTTATTCGCGACGTGAAGTACAATGCCTTTCGAGATTTCTGCGATACCATTGATTCCGCATCTGGCTTGGCTAAAATCTGGCGGACGGTTAAATCTCTTTCCGCTCGCTCACAGTCTCCCGATACTCACATAATTAGAGACCAAGATTCCCCAGTGATCAGGGAGATTCGTGAGGATCTGGTGCGCTCGGTTATTCCGGCCATAGAGATGGATCTGATCAGAAATATTGATCAGTCTGATCTTATGAACAGGGACTTTTCCTGGAATCAGTTCTCTGCTGCCCTTCAAGCGTGTCAGATTCTTTCAGGACCTATTCAATGCCATATACAGGGCCTTTCCCCGAGGGCTGGCGTGATACCTTAGGCCATTTCATCCCGAAAGTGGGGGGTAAAGGCTTCCCCTCATTTCCTTGACATCCACCTTCTGCAAACTGTTCAAAAGACTGGTGCAGAAGCGATTGGAATATCTTGCGGAGCATAACAGCTGGCTCCCGGACTTCCAGTATGGATTCAGGAGAGGGAGTTCTTCAATGGACTCTGTGGGACCTGTGGTGGCCATGGTGGACCTGCGGGCCTCGAGCAGAGCAGGGCAACCCTTGCTCTGGACCTTGACATCAAAGGCGCGTTCAACTCCGTCCTCCCTGGTGCCCTCATTGAGGGGTTAACGGAGCTTAACGTTCCCCTTAGGATTCTCAACGTCGTTTCCTTCTTGATTTGCAAAATGAAGTTATACTTCTCATCAGATGACAGCGACCCACAGATCTGAGGTGTTGGGGTCCCTCAGGGGAGCGTCCTATTGCCGCTTCTCTTTGGGCGCGGGCTGAGACTCTAGAGCTGAATGAGCTCTACTCCCATTTCTATTTTGATTGCGAAAGCAGGGGAGGTTCCCCTCTCTTTGAAAAGATCCCTCCTTGCAAATAGGATCATTTTGAGAAACATTAGCTGGAGTGGAAATCCTGTGATTAACAAACTAGAATCGCTTGCAGAATTGGCTATCGATAGGAGATTCAGGGTGCGTCCTGTGAGTTTTGGCTTGATTGATGCCTTCAACTAAATGGATGTATTCACCTCATCGATGGATGCTTTGTGGACACCCTTTTATTTTGATGGGGAATGGGTGGACTTTCGGCGGGGGTCAGCCTGGATCTGGAGTCTGGGGCGGCATTTGGGGACCCGAGCTCTGCACGATTCCTGTTTGAGGAGTTCGCGGATAGCTAGGCCATGGTTCCGGGGTATCAGTCTTCAGAGACGGCATGTCAATGTCGTCACCAGATTAAGATCTTCGCATGTATGTACGGGGGATTACTTTGCCCGGATTTTGCTGTGCTGTGAGTGTGGCGCTGGGGTCAGAAGCCCGGATCATCTCCTGTATCAGTGCCCGCGAATGTCTGCGGGCAGGTCCGGGTTTTTTCGATACATTAGGCGGAGATTCCTAAATTCACCCACAGCGAAACAGTTAAATATTAATGAGATCATTTTCTATCCTACTGTTGAATCGCTTGGTGAGCTAGGGCGTTTGGGGGGGGGGGGTGCTCTCGCCTTAAATTCCAATCTGTGTCGTAGCGCGGGCTGTCTCGTGTGGTGTTCCTTCCCTCCTTCCTTATCCTACACGGGTTTGGAGCGACTGGAGGCAACTGCTATGGGAGGCTCTCGAGGAGGATTAACTCGATAAGTGATGGTATACTCAGAAAGGAGTACTGTAGGAAATCACAATGACAGTGTGGTATAGTCACGGCTAGTTACTCTCAGTAATTTTTTATATTAACTTTTAATCAGGTGTTTGACCGTCGAGTTTCTACTCTGTTACGACTCGCATAAACGTAGACTCCAGCCAACCGCGCGTGACTGTCGTCTGGTAAGTTGGTACTGCTCCGACCTGCCATTCACGTCTTTGACTCGTGCTCCCATGCACACTGTAAATTCCAGTTTAATAAACTAAGTTGTTTCGTTTAAACAGGATCTCTCGCCTTCATTTATTGCCTTAGTAGTCGAGGAATAATATTAATCTAATGGAGTCAGATGATCAACTAGTGGGAAGTTGCTACAATTGGTGGCTATTCAACCTCTCCGACCATAGCCCTACTCTTCGTTTCTTTTTAGACTTCTAAAACGTATGCCGAAGCACAATCCAATTCGAGTAGTCTTTCAAAAGTTATCCGGTATACACACGACAGCGACAGACACTATCGTGAAACTGTTTTCTTTTTAATTCAGTGGGTCTCGAAACGTTGAGATTTGAAGAAATACGATACCTAATTTTGATTTGTGAATTTTATTCATGCTCTGATTTCGGTGCATAAAATTATTCATAAGAAAGCAGACTTTACTTCAATCTCAAATTAATTTTTTCCTAATCAAACACAAATGGTTTCTGTGTGTTCATATCCAGCTTCTAAAGTTTCGAGGTGAAACACGTGCGAGGAACTGATAATTTAATAAATATAAAATTCAGTGAAAACCATTGAATTAATCCCTTTCTTTCTTAATTAATTATTTAACTCCATTCAAAGTCCTAAA
>JAABKJ010014143.1:0-10165 GCA_011634705.1 Andricus grossulariae
GATAAATGATAAATGATAAATGATAAATGATAAATGATAAATGATAAATGATAAATGATAAATGATAAATGATAAATGATAAATCATAAATGATAAATGATAAATGATAAATGATAAATGATAAATGATAAATGATAAATGATAAATTATAAATGATAAATAATAAATAATAAATATTAAGTAATAAATGATAAATAGCAAGAAGAAAATCGTAAACAGTAAATAGTAAATAGTGAATACTCAATAATAAATAATGAGTTATGAGTAATGAATAATGAGCAATGAGTAATTAGTAATTCGTAATTAGCAATGAGTAATGAGTAATAAATAATGAATAATGAATAATTAACCATGAATAATGAATAATAAATAACAAAAAATAAATAATTAATATAGATAAATATATATAAATTAAATTTCAATATTTTTGCAGAAAAGTCATTGGATTCTCACGTACGTGGGAAACGTTTAATAGACAACCGACGCAATAAAAATAGAGTACTGTCGATTGAACAATTTCCTTATGTTGTCAGTCTTCAAAAAAATGAAATACATACTTGCACAGGTATTATACTGGAGCCTCATGTTATTTTAACAGCAGCTCATTGCCTTGAGAAACGTGAGAATCACACAATTGTATCTGGTTCAGCAAGTTTAACAAGTGGAAAACGCCATAAAATTAAAAGAATTATAAAGCACCCAAGCTATCATCGCAAAACACTTTCGAACGATCTAATGATGCTTGTTATTTTTCCAAATATTGATTTTGAACGCTCACCTAATCACGGAATTCTGATACACAATGGGAATGTATTTCCAAATACTTTTGGTACTATTAGTAGCTGGGGATGTATACAGGAAAGGTAATATTTTAAATCTATTTAAAACGAAAATTATAAAGTGTGCATCTTACATTGAAAAATTCTTTTATTTTGGGGCAAACGGAACCAACCACCAAATGGATAACCAAATATTCGTTATTCATATAGTTCCTGTCTATGTTTCCTCAAAAAACCGTGAGTCATCATAAATGTAATTATTTTAATTTACCTTTCATGTTGTAATATGACACATTTGATTTGTCATATTACATTTCACATTTGACCTTTAACTTTTAAACCTTGAGCTCTGATCTTTGCCGTCTTACCTCTCATACTTAAAACTTGATTTTTGCCCTTTCACCCCACGACTTCTGACCTTTAAACGTTGACATATATTATCTCTGACCTACGATTTTATCTTTGACATCTCATCTTTGGGGCGATTGTGCTTTTGTGCACCCCCGTGGTGATGGCTGGCTGTCCACCACCAGCACACTGTTAGGGGACATCCATAAACTACGTTACCAATTTTGCGATTCTTTGGGCCACCCGTACCCCTCGTTGACGAGCATAGTTTTGCCGCCCCCCCCCCCCCCCGAAAGTAACGCAACCCAAAATTCTCTCAAAGCAGAGGAAATAGGGTGATTTTTCATGAAAAGAAGGCAATGACAGGAGAATAAATTCTTTCAGATAAAATTAATGTAAATACCATATTGAATTTATGATGAGAAACTTTAAATCCCTAAGCTTTCAAGTCGAAATATATTTCAATTTCAACAAAATAGTTACATTTTCCAATCAAAAATATTTTCTAAGATTTTTCCAAAAAGACGAATTTTCAACACAAAAAATTAATTTGTAACTAATCAGTTGCATTGACAACAAAACACTTTGACTTTCAAGCAAGAGACGAATAAAAAAAAGTTGAACTTTTAACCAAATAGTTCAAGCAAGAAAGATGACTTTTCTAACATAAAAGATAAATTTTCTACCAAAAGCCTACCAAAGAACAAATAGATGAATTTATACTCAAAAAGATTAATAGTAAATCAAATAGTTCAATTTTCAACTGAAAAAATTATTTTTTTAACAAAAAATGAAATCGTAAAATATTCAGTTTAAAAAATTAATTTTCAACAAAAAAAACATGAATTTTTAAACCATTAGAATTCAAACAAAAAAAAACGAATTTTCAACCAAATAGTTGAGTCCTCAACCTGCCAAAGAGCAAATAGATGAATTTATAATCAAAAAGATTAATATAAACCAAATAGTTGAATTTAACCAAAAAGACGTATCTTCAACAAAATAGATGAATTGTTTACCAAATAGTGGAATTTTTCAATTATAAAGGATAAATTGTTAAGAAAAAAAAAATGTAACTAATTGAATTTAACCAAAAATGACGAACTGTTAACCAATATTTTAATCCTTAACCGATAAGATAAATTTTCAATCAAGGAGGTGAATCCTTAAAAAAATGAATTTTTAACAAAGTAGTTCAACTTTCATCCAAGTAGTCAAATTTTCAACCTAAAAAGATTTTTAACAAATTTTGAACAAAACACATCAATTTTTAATAATATTGTTAAATTTTGAAATCAAAAAAACACATTATCAGAATTATCAGAAAGTAACAGTTGAATTTAATATAGTTGAAAGTACGAATATTTTACAAAACAGTTCAAATTTACAAATTAATTCTCAACGAAATATGTAATAGTTGATATTTCAACAGAAAGAAAAAATAATTTGAAATGGGAGCAGTTGAAGTCATCCAAAAAAGACGAATTTTCAACAAAATATTTGAATCCTCAACCAAAAAGGATGAGTCTTACAACCAACAAAATTAATTTTTTGCCAAAAAAAATAACAAATTTGCAACTAACATGAATTTCCAACCAAACAGTTGAATTTTAAACTAGGAAAAATCAGTTACCAATTAAAAACATAAAATTTAAAATATAAGTGGAATACTTACATTTTTAGTTTGAAAAATTAACCCCCAACTAAACAAAAAAGGAATTTTCAAGAAAATAGTTCAACATTCAACCCAAAAGATGATTTTTAACCAGAAGATTAATTTTCTAAAACTGGAATAGTTAAATTTTCAACCAAACAGTAGAATTTTTAACTGAACGAGATAAATTTCGAGCCAAAAATATAATAGTAGACCTTTCAACCAAAAATAGTTGGATTTTCTTATTGAGATCTATGTATGATCCAGTGAGAATGTAAGCGAAAAAAAACAAGAGAAAGGGGAAGTTTCTTGAAAAAAGCGAGAAAAAGAATTCTTTAAGAAATGAGAAAAGGGAAATAGGGAATAGAGTATGAAGTCTCAAATGTGAAAGTGATTTTCAAACTTATTAAGTAATTATTGAACTTTACCGTTGTAGGTCCATCTTTCGCAAAATTCGCAAACTTTCATCAAATTTATTGTCAAGAAACGTACTAAATAATATCAGAGTTCGCAACTTTACTTTCACTGACCACCCTCCCTTTCCTCTGTTATCAACCGTAGTTTTTTTCGTGGCTCCCTCTCCCCCCTCAACTAGGTAACATAGTTTATGAAAGGCCCATTACCCCTCTAGGCTTTTCCTCACTCGAGGAATTGTTTTTGCCCATTATTTCCTTTTAAATTTCATTATGGAATGATAAAATTAAAAAATTGAAGTTGTATTAAGCATTATACGTCATCGCAAACACCTTTGAGTAATATTTAAAATCAAAAAAACAATCATTTATCCTGAGATTTATCCTGAGAAGTGTGGAAGAAAAATCAATCAGCCAGTGCAGTATCAATTACTTCATGTTTTCCCTAGTAAGAAACTGACTAGAGGGGTAACCGTGCTCTGGTGGTGGGGGACTGACTTTTGTCACCATCAGGAAGAGTCTCGGACTGCCTCATCTTTGACCTTGGATCCCTGACCCTTCACCTATTTCTATTACCTTTTACCTTTGCCTTTTGATTTATAAAAATAATAAAATTTCTAAACTGCAGAAGGGTCTTTCCTACGAACTTACGATCATTCAGTGTGCCTATAATCAATATGGAGAAGTGTCGAGAAGCCTATAAAAGAGACCAGGAAATTACAGATGATGTTATTTGTACTTTGGACCCTCTTAAAAAAAAGCGCTGTTCATATGGTGATTCTGGTAGCCCTCTGGTTGTTAATGGCCGACTGGTTGGAGTTATGTCCTGGAGTATTGAGGAACCTTGCTTCTTTAAACAATTACCGGATGTTTTTATAAACGTTTCTCAGCCTAAATACAGTACCTGGATCCGTTCAAATATTCCACATGATCCATACTATCAAAATATTCGATACAATAGAATACTAGTTCCACGACCTTCACCCATTAAAGCAGACCTGCCCAGATAGGGGAAATTTCTTCGAAATTGCTCATTTGCCAGATGGGATTTTTTCATCACCACCGACCTTCTACTCATTCAACTTTACGAGAGCTACCACCACCCCAAGCCTCTGGACCTGAGCAGAGGTAAGTGGTGGTGGAACTCGAACATATGGCGATTGAGTCGAATTCCTCTATTTGGGCAGACCTGCATTAAAGTATAATTTTGAATAAAAATACAGTACAGGAATTGAAAAAGTTTTATTTATAAGAACGGAAAAATAGAAGGAAAACTTTTTTAAATACAATATATCATTACTGGTTGGTAACTGGTCATAGCCATGTAATAAGTATGGGTTCCGTGGGTCGGAAATTCTCAGTTTGACTGTATTACCAGGAATATATTGTCAAAGAATACTTCGGAATATTTGAGATTATATCGGAACATTTGGGAATATCTGTCAGCGACACTTCAACCTTTTTTTAATATTTCGCACATGAATTTACACCAAATAAATGCTGACAATAAATCATCACGTTGAAGCCATTATTTAAAGGTACTCTTAAAATTCTTGGTCATTTAGGTAATTAATAGCATCGGTACATCGGAAATTGTCCAAATTAGGCTCAAATGATTAGAAAGACATCAAACTTGGTATATGTTTCGTTAAAAACTCATCCCTTTGTTTGAAAAATGAACTAATTGGTTGAAAATTCGTTTTTTGGGTTTGAAAATTTATTTTTTCAACTGAAATACTAACTATATTCCATTTTTGATTAAAAATTAATGTATTTTGTTCAAACTTGATCTTCTTTGGCTGAAAATTAATCTTTTTGATTGAAAATTTATCTTTTTGGTTGAAAATATAATTATTTGGTTTAAAATACGGCACTGACTAGTATTATGACTTTATCCGGAAAAATCCGTAACGGTACACAGTTTCTAATAATTCATCTATTTGGTTGAAAATGCAGTAAAAAACAACGAATGCGAGTATTTTCTAAATAGTTAAAAAAAAATCTCAGAGATATTTTCTGTTTTCAATTTAACAAAAAGTAAAGTTTACATTATTTTCAGACACGAGTATGTTATCCAATTTTATCTTTACAATCACTATCACTAGTTTTATTCTTGGAACGCATTTCAACTTCACTATACGATATTTATTTGTTGCAAGTATGTGGTAACATTTAACAATCTGAAAATATTTGACAAGTAAATATCTAAATTCTTATCTAGAAGTATATTTATGAGAGTATGTGAATCGGTTACTTCACGTCTGCTACGCTAACTATTTCAAAAATATCTTTTGGGCTTCTTCTTGTAAGTCGGGATAGGTGGTCGACATTTTTCAGAAATTTGAAACATTTTAGACCGTAACACAAAAAATATAACGTTCATCATGATTTTGAGTTCAAGTGAGACTATTACAATGTAAGTTACTATTTCAATCAATGAAATTAAAATAATAACTAATTTATAATTTGAAATTCTTCATGCTAATTTAATTAGTTGAATTGTTACTAATTCAGATTTAGAGAGATAAATGAAAAAGTTGGGCTCATAATCACTGGAACTGTATTGAATTGACTGATCTATTTATCTGAACGTAATAAAAAAATCCTCTCTCGGATTAGATATATTGGTAAGCGAAGAAAAAATGTTGCGGAAATGAGAAAACTGATTTTGCTCGTACAGGGTGGTTGAAATGTTAAATGAGTGTGAATGGTTAGGGAGATAGGAGATAGAACCGTAATATCCGCAGATTGGTCAGTATGTGCACTAAAGGAGAAGAATTTTCCTTCCCACGTAAAACAGAGTTGATAGCGGGTCTAATATGCTTCAGAATGCCGTAAACGGCTAGAAAATGAGAAGAGGACGAGAGCCGAGAGCCGAGAATATTCATAATACGAGGTCGAAGAATTAAGCTGACCCTGCAAACAACCCCTCGTTGGCACCGACGAAGAGTTCTTCTTCCTCGTACGCTCGTTATTCCAGAAAGTTCACTATTTCTTTTTTCCTTTTTCTTTTTTTCTTCATATTTTTCTCTCTTTTCCTATCTCCCTCTCTGCTTTCCACTTATTTTACGCCCTCTCAGGCCTGGTACTCATCCTCAGTATATTCGCCTTGATAATCATTTTCCTCTCGTCTCGCATTTTCACTCAAATAAAACTAAACGTTCCCAGTCAATTAAAGTAGTAATGCTTCTTCAGAGGATCATTAAGACGAAAAAGGTCGAAAAAAGAAAAAAGCGTGCACTTTGAGAACTCAAATGAATGGATTTAAGTTCATGATGTTTCTCGAGTGCTCTTATGAATCTGACAGAAAGTATCGTTGCTCAAGTAGCAATTGATGATATTTAATATTTTTTATTGGTGCATCTCGTGTTATTTAATAAACATTTATTGAAAGAAACTTCGAGTTTCAATGCATCGAATTCATTTAAAACCAAGCAGGGTATCGTTCTTCCGCGAAATATCATAACATAAGATTAACATGGGAAAATTTTTGTTTTCGGCAAAATGGGATTCACGTTTATGAGTTTAAACTTAGCTTGCGGGAGATTATCAGCAATTGTGGGGAAGTCTCCAGCGATTAGGTTCCGCTTTTTTTTTAATTTCAACATCCCCCCTTATTGAGCCTCCAAAATTCCAAAAAAATGTGCAAAAAATTGACACATATTAGCTCTCTTTTTCATTTTTCTGTCATAAATTATTTGTATTCGACAAGCAAAATATTTTGATTATTTTTTTACTATTTTGCTATTGTTTAAACAATCAGATATTTACTTTTAACTTTTTGTCAAAAGGAGGTAGGAAACTCTAGTTTGGAAATAAAAGTTTCAAATTGATCTTTTTCTGTAATTAAAGCGGTGATTTCTAATTTTTAAGAGCGACATTTTTTGTAAAAACGAACAAAATTATTGATCAAATACGAATTTTTTACAGAATCGTAAACTCTAAATGACGTAAATATTTAATAATAAGCTACGAAAAGTTAACCAAGTTTAGAAAAAGGCTATATAGAGTTTTCTATTTTTTTTAAAGAAAAAGTTAGAAGTTAGCAATGCATTTTTTAAACAATTGGTTAATTTTTTAAACAAATATCAGTCTTCCCAACAATAACTATTGTCCGAGTAAACATAAAGTACCTGTCCATGAGTTAGTGGGAAAAAATTATTTAATCAAATGAAAATTGAATAAAAAATTGAAAATTAGTTAAAAAATAGTTGAAAATATTTCACTTGAATAAAAATTATCTATGGCTAAGAAGGAAAAAGAAGAGCTCATATGTGTCAATTTTGCGAAAAATGGTAAATTTCAGTTTTTTTGGGAATTTTTGGGGTTCCATAAGCGGATTTTATGGCCTCAAAATTGTAGCCAGTTTAGCGGAAATTATTCATTGGAGACTCCTTAACAAATTTTGATAATCTCCCGCAAGCTATGTTTGAACCCAGAAACGGGAAACCCATTTTCCCGAACACAAACATGTTCCCATGTTGATCTTATGGGATTTTGCGGGCATTTGCGAAAAGTTTTAATGCTACCAGATTTGGATCAAATTTTAATGGAATATTTTTCGCCGTTAATCTCACAAAATGAGGGGATGGCATGCCCTCCAGTCGAAGGTCCTTTTATTTACCACCCTGGTGTACCCACTTTCCCATCTAAAAAAAAATCGTACAACGATATGTCTTGAAAATCTCGCAATCCTTGTTGTTGAAAACCTAATAAGCTTTTTATTATTGATATTTTTTTATCTCTTAAATTTGTAATTTTGAAAATTAAATTTATAAAATAATCCCTTTTAATAAGAATATACATAGAAAACCGCAGGTGAATTGAGAAACATTTGTGCTTTTTAATACTCTTACGCGATTAAATTAAAACATTTAAATTATCTAATAAATTATTGGAAATATTGTAGATGTTTTATATTCCAACTTTTTTATTGGAAATTAGTATTAAAAAAAATTTGTTTAATGAAATCATAATAAAAATTTCCGATGTTAGTGTTTTACACTCGGAAATGGGTATATTTAATTCAAACAAATATTATATTTGGAACATTAAACCTTTGTTAACAATTATTGTTTTTCGGGTTTGTTATTGTTTTCTTTTATCAAAAATTTTTAATTTTTAATTTTAAACAAAAATCATTAGATTTTAAAGGTTCATAATTTGTTAACAAATTCAGGTTACTTTAGCATTTTACACTAAAAAATGGAATTCTAAAACAAAATATTTAATTTCGAAGAAAACCAACAATTTTGCAACAAATTTAGGTTATGTTGGTGTCTTTCATCTAAGATTTACATTATTAACAACAACAAAAATTGAAAAATTTCGCTGCATTAGTGTTTTTTGTCGAAAATTAACATTTTTAATGAAAAATCATTAGATCTAAAAACAAAATTCATAACTTCAAAAAAATATCAGGTTACGTTGACGTTATGCATCGAAAACGGTTATTTTGAAACAAAAATCATTAGGAATTGCACAATATTTAGAATATTTGAACAATGTTGATTTATGTTAGTATCTTTCGTCGGATATTGGAATTTTTCATTTTACAAAAATATATTTTTTAAACATTTTGAAGGAGATTTATAATTGTTTGTACAATTGTAGTTCATATTGACGTTTTATACAGGAAATCGGCACTTTTAATAATAAATAATTGCATTTCAAAGAAGTTAACCAAATGTTAAACAATATAAGGTTTATGTTCGCATTTTTCATCGGAAATGGGTATAGATTTCGAAGAAGATTCACAACTTTTGACCCATTTTTTGATCAGTTATTTTGAACAAAAAATATTAAGTTTAAACGCGGATTTGCAATCCTACATAATTTTTTGTCCCGTTATGTGAGTGGTTTTCGTCTAAAATTGCTATTTTTAATCAAAAATCATTAGATGTCAAAGATTATATTTTTATTATTGGAACAATAATAGGGCCTTATAGCGTTTTTCATCGGATAACGGTTATTTTTTAATAAAATCATTGGAGCCTAATAGTTTTTTGTTAATAGAATGTCGATTTTTGATCTATGTAGTAGCTAAGGAAAAATTGTTATAGTCTTTAGCTGTGAAAAAATGCCTCTCTAGCTCCGCTGCGATTCGAACTCTGGTCTACAGAATCTCTACATAATCAGAATAATGAATCTCGTTACCCTCCGTTGCTTAATCCCGGTGGAGATTTACTAAAATCGTATAGAAAGACGTGAACCTCGTGTCCTAACTTTGATGTGAGATCAAAGATTCTAAAATAATGTTTCAGAAGATGAAGTAATCAAAATGTGGTCCATTCCACTAGAAGTCAATAATTTTAGAATATTTTTGGGGCTAGAATATTTTTAATCGAACTAATTATATTATTTTGAGATTTTCATAGATAACAAAATTGTATTAACTTCTCTCAAGTATCGTAATAATAATGACGTAATAATGTTTCGAGTTCGATAGAACATCATAAACATTGTCATAAACAATTTTATTTTTCAAGTCAATCATGACGAACTCAAATAGCAATATAAAGTTCAACACTTAAAACTTGTGTAATTGAAGCCTCGGAAAAGATAACGTTCTATCGAGTAAAATATTTTTTCCAAGAATCTTTGTTCTTAATTACTTTTTTATGCGACATAGTTTTTTCATTGAAATATAGTTGTAAATAAAATTATAATTTTTTTTGATTCAACATTATCTCTGCCAAGGCTCAATTATAAATCTCCACAAGCTTTAAAAGTTTAAAAGATTAATCATTTAACTATTCCTAATTTAAATATTAAACAATCATACAATAGTAAAAATATATATATAAATGTATTTTTGCGGTGTATAATAAATAACGTTCATTAAGGCCTATTCCGCTTCTTTTCGTGTTAAAAAATGTTGTTATTAAAAATTTTCCGACATGTTTCAACCTGTATTTCAGGTCCTTTTCGAGGCTTATTCTAGAAGGAAAAATACATGTATTAAATAAAAA
>JAABKJ010014144.1:0-10165 GCA_011634705.1 Andricus grossulariae
GAACATTTGCAGAAACGTTTTGCACCTGCGAAGAGATTTTAATTGCATTATCAGGAAATCATGATATTTGCGAAAACAAAGAAAGAAACGGTTAGTGATTGTTATGATATAATACAGTGGCTGTTGAGCAGGGTAACGCATGCTTTGCAAAAAAAAATACACGGACGATAATGTTAAAGGCAAACACAATTCGGTGCAAGTGAAGAAAAGCAAACTTATGATTGAGCTAGTTAAGTACAAAGTCTTGACGGCTTTCATTCGCGGACCTCTGGACAAAATGGTTACCTTCGTGGATACAATTCATTTAAAGGAATTAGCGGAAGCATACGAGTATGCTTTCCATGTCGAATAAGTAAATAAGTATATCTTCACCTCAGAGATATCGATCACCTATAGGGTGACACAATAACCCTCCTTGGATGTGATGAATCAAACTGATAAGGCGGAAGGAGCCAGACCTCCTAGCCCATGGCCTTACTATGAGAAAAAGTCTTTCCACCACGAGCAGAAATATATTCACAAGGTACCCGGTATGAAGAATGCGATGATAAATTCGGTATACCTTTCGCTAATGTTCAAGCAAATGCCTAGATATCATTCTGGTTATCCCTGCCCCCCTTTCCCATACCCAGAGTATCATTTTTCATATCCATATTACTCTTACATGCCGTATGCGGATTCTGGAAAAAAGAAAAAGGACGCAAATTTGCCACGGTGCATCGCTGGTGCCTTCTGGCAGAAAGGACCAGACAAATTTTAACTTCAATCTTCCTCATCATCTGGACTTCTTGAAGAGCTCCAAGTCTCAGGAACTTCACAGGTTGTTCTGAACCCTGAACCAACTAGAAGATTTCCCAGTAGTCAAGCTGATTCCCACTATATTTCGCAATCCAAATGCATTCTGCCCAGTCGATCCAGGATCAGTGGTCAATATGATAAAACTCCAAGCGTTACAAGAAGAACTCGTGAATAAACCGAAAAAAATTGCTACAATGTGTGGAATAACTGAGCCCAGATTGAAGACTCTTGGCACACTTGAAATTTCGGTTTGAGGGGCCCCAGCGGAATTCTACGTGGTGAGAGATGATTTCTCTGTATCTTCATATGGAATTCTGGGCCGACCCTTCCTCCGACAGGAGCAAATCAAATGTCCTCAAGTGCAATACTATTGTTCCCGTCTCTGACCCAGTAGCGCCAATTCCATCTGTAGACGAAGAATCCATGGGATAAAAAAGAAGATTAGTATCAAAAATTAAACCGTTTGTTCGCATATTAGGGATTCATCCACGAAGTCATCAAGCAATCGTGCTAGATGTATCAAATCCCGTAATACGAAAGAGGTTATTACCTTGTATCAAGAATCTGGACGGAATATATTTTGGTGAAGCTGCAGTCTCCAATGAAAACGGGAAATGTCATGTATCATGTAATCAACACTACTTGAGAGGTCGTCGAGCTAACCGTTCCCCCTCAAAAAATCATCCCCTTTGAGTACTATAATATTCAAGGGGAAGGTTCTACGAATTCAGAGCCAACGGAATCGGTTGAATATGTAGCTAAGAAGGAGCAAACCCGCGCGAAGTGCGTCTTCAATAGTTTATATCTCTCTTATTCAAATGATCAAGAACAAGAATACGTTGCCCAATGGACAAATAATTTTCCTGTTATATTCTATTTGCATGTCATTAAACCATCAAAATCACCTTATAATTCACCACCAATGATAATCCCTAAGAAACCTAATGGTCAAGGACCAAAAAAATACCGGGTTGTCATCGATTATAGGGCGCTCAAAGATGAAGTCATAGATGATGTATACCCCTTACCAAATATTACATAAATACTGGACAATCTAGGGAAGGCACAGTGCTTCTCTGTCTTTGATTTGGCAAGCGGATATCACCAAGTTGAAACGCACCCGAAGATCAAGAAAAGCAGCCTTCTCTACGCCTCAAGGTCATTTTAAGTACCCTAATGTCAATGGGCATTCCAAATGCTTAGTCAATTTTTCCACGACAAACATACCAAGCATTGAAGAAAATGCATGGCACGGATGCCTTTATATACCTTGAAGACGTAGTGCTGTTCTCAGAAACGTTTGAGAAACACCACACGATGGCGAAACGCCTTTTCACACTCTTACGGCTAGCAAACCTCAAGTTGCAGCTAGAAGTTGCAGCTAGAAAAGCGCAATAGAAAATTTCCCCACTCCGTGTAAGGTAAGAACTGCAAGTCAATTCTTAGGACTATCTGGTTATTATAGGCGATTCAGGAAAGATCAAGTCACGTGATTCAAGCCTTTAAATGATCTCATCAAGAAAAATATGAAACCGAGATGGGAAGAAGATCATCATTGATGTTTCCATGAAATCCGAAATTACCTTTGTCGAAAGCTTTTCCTTCAATATTCAGATTTCAAAAAAAATGTTGACTCACTGCAGATGCCTCAAAGTAAGCTGTCGGTGCCATACCATCACAACAAAGGACAGAATGGACATGCCTATCGCCTATTAATCAAAGGCAATGAGCACTTGTGAAATAATCTACATACGATAAGGAGGAAGCCTTTCAGTGCTATATGCAGTGCAACATTTCCAGCCCTAACTCTACGGAAGGAACTTCATAGAAGCATCTGGTCATCAGCCAATTTGTTGGGTGCTCTACGTTGAGGACCCGGGCACCAGACTTCCTCAGTGTGGAATAAAATAAAAAAATTATGCTTTCATTTTCGAATATAAGATAGGTGAATTGAATTGCTGCGTCAAAGGCCTGTCTCAAAATCCAGGGCTCGATAGCCAATCCGACGATGATGTACCTAGAATCTAGTTTGAGCGAACCACCCCCATCGTGCTTACTGAACCTACAAAAGAAATGGCAAATCGGTCACGGTACAATTTTCAATGAAGTGCAAGAGTCCAGGGAAAGGTGCGACCCCGACAAGTTTCATCTTTTTCCAGAAACGAGCAATCTAATGTACCTGTTTTCAAATCCATTTTCTTTCAATTTGAATACATTACAACCAAAACTTGAGTCAGCGCGTCAGTCATTCGAAAGAAAACAATTTTTATCATTGAGATCGAACAGAAATAGGGCACAAAGGTTTTTAATATTAAAAATCATAATCTCTTATGTAAAAGTTTGTTATTTGCCTTGACATAAAATTTTCAAAAATAGGAATTCAGATGAAAGTTCAAAGAAAAAAATACAAAGATGTTTTGATGTCCTAATTTAGTTTGATTCAACTTCAGGCTACAAGGATTATTATGTTTGATTTCACAAATTTTTCATGGAATTAATTATACACAGTCTGCACTGAATCGCAATTTGCAAAAACTGTCATAAAAAGTTGTGAGAAGATTGGGTGATGTCTGTCTAGATGGCTTGGGAATAAGCCGACTATATTTAAATTGTCCAAGTGCATATCCTATTTCTTCATGAGAAGGAGTCCTGCCCGAAAGAGAACTGGAACCTGCATGAAGAGGAGGCTAATCAGGGAGAGTCCCTGTAGGTGCATTTTGCCGGGCACAAGAAGAAGATCAAGAATAGCGTTTGCTATTGGGATTCCATTCGGACTCTAGTGAATCGTAATTTTCAAGAGTTTTAAAAAAACTATTTGGGAAGATTGGGTGATCTTTGCCTACTGGGCAACACCTTATCTCATCTGCAGTCAAATTATCAACTGCGCCGCTTATTATATTTATCTTTATCCGCGCATTAATTTGATCTGTCCTATATATTCCATGAAGAGTCCCACTATAATCTAATATTGCAAAAACGTCCTCACTGGATGTTGATAACACAATATATTCTTGGTTTGTCCCAAGCTCATAGTTCGTATGATCTATTCGTATTTGAATTGGCTTATAGGCAGGAAAAACGTATCTTCGAAATTCAAATCGCTGGTTCTGGTTTTCGCAAGGAATGAGCCGAACATAGCCAAGTTGTTCTATGGCACATCCAAGTCCTTGAACAGAAAAAGGCCTCCCCGGTGAGGACCTGGAGCTGGCACGAAGAGGAGGCTCCTGAGGTGCAGTCCGTTTAGGTGAATGTTGTCTTTTAGAAGAGGACGAGCCAGGGTTACGTTCGCTATTATGATTCCATTCGCACTGTAGTGAATCGTTATTTGCTGAAGTTTTGATAAAATTTTTTGGGAAGATAGGTTGACTTTTCCCAACTGGACAAGCTCGCATTTCATCTGGGGTAAAATCATCGATTTTGCCGCTTACCATATTCACTTTAATTCTCGATTTACCCCTATGGGTTGCATATATCCCGAAAAGTATCCCGGTATAGTCTAATATTGCAAAAATGTCTCCATTGGATGCTGATAATACAATATGTTCTTGGTTTGGCACGGGAATATATTTATTTTTTTCTGTTCGCAATCTAATTGGATAACCAGAAGGAAAGACGTATTTTCGAAATTCGAATCGTAGATTCTGATTTCTGCGCGGAATAAGCCGAATATATCCAAGTTCTCCAAGTGCGTATCCAAGCAGTTTGGGAGAAGGAGGGCTACCAGGGGGCGACCTGTCCCTGGCATGAACTAGATGCTCCTCGGGAGCCTGAGGTATACGACGAGAAGGAGAAGAGCCACAGTAAACCGGGCGGGGAGTATCAAGGCACTCTCTGCTTGACTGTGAACTTAACTCTGCGACAATAAATAGAGGATTTATGTTTCTTTTTGATCAAACTTCAAAAAGAGCTTGACACTTCATTCTCGTTTTTGGTATAAAATACTTTAAATCATAAGTAAGTGATTATATAAAGAAAAGTTGTGCCATAAAAATGTCAGGTTAAAATGATTGAGTTTCAGTGTGTTAGAATTTAACAGAACTCATTGTTTTGTTTTTATTTTTGGAATTTATTTTGAACTCGTTGAAAATCACCTGGAGTTCTTATGAACTTCATGGAATTTTTATTAATTCTTTCGAATTCAATAGAACACAAGTCCGATTGTCAAAGCACGTTAGTCACTTCTAGATAATTTAAGTACCATTTGGTTTCACTAAATTATTATGATGTCAAAGAACGGTATTTAAGAACGAAATCTTATTTGCAAATAACTTCTTCTTTTCTTAAAAATGCAATTTGAGTATTCATGTATGTGAAAGTAATTCGGAAATGCCTTAGCACTGTAAAGTTTCCTTTCGGGTCCTTTATAATGTGTATATCTTAGGGTTTGTCTGAGTTGAAATAAAATAAAAAAGGTGGTTATTCGCAGAGTTGTAGAAGACTCGTGAATTTTATTATTGTTTCTTAATCTGCATAGTATCCCCAATTTTTACCATTTTTTCAGCAATTTTTTTCAAGTTCATATAGAAAAAATTTAATCTCTCATGGAGTCCTAAAAATAAAATAAATATAGCAGCTCAAAAATTTATGAATAATTTTTTTAGCATATAAAAACATTCTTATATTCGAAATGTACTTCCAAAACATTGAAAAAACCAGGTCATTAAGAAAGACGTCTTAATTTGGAAAATTCAGTGACTCGTCATTTTTATTCATCTGATATTCTACAATTTTTCAGAAGTACATTTTAATCATGAGAATGCTTTTCTATGCTGAAAAAAATTATGTGCAGATCTTCTAGACTTTTTTTCATTTTCAGGTGCTTATACAAAAATTAATTTTCCCACAGAAATTCAGAACAAAATCTGAAAAAATGGTGACAATTAGTTATATTATGCAGATTGGATAACATAACATTCATGATTTCCCCAAAACTGCGATTAAAAAATTATTCTATTTCAACTTCGCCCAACCGCAAGATATTATTATTCAAAAAATTTTAACAGATTCCAAAAGATTTCACAGAAATTTTAAAATTGCCCATAGATTTTGCCTGCATTAAAAGGCTTTCTGGAATTCACTATACCTATCATTCTAAATTTCTGTTTCATATATGCTGTAGTTGTAGTTAGCGAAATAAATTAATAATAAGAACAAAGCAAACTACTAAAAGAGTTCAGTTAAATCTATGAAAAATCGTAACATAGTCGTGTTTGATATCAAGTTATTCAGTAATCGATGAACAAGTATAAAATGTAATCATATTTCGACTTTAACAATTCATTAAAGAACGATAATTAGTATTAGCGCGTCAGAGTCGCAAAAGAACGCTCCCGTGATCTGTCCGCTCTGCTAGCGCACGTCTGTCGCATTCCTCGCAAAAATCAAGGCGAGGAACGAGAAGGACGCCACGAGACGAGGCAAAACGAGACGTGGAATACCGAGACAGCAGGTATGTCTCGTCTCGACCCGTCTCGTTTCTCGGAATTTCTGGCTCGGCGGCAACACTGCTATGACGTCATGATTTTGACGACATCAATATACAGATGGCCATTATATAAATATAAGCGAGAAAGTGGAACTTTATGTTCGCTCCACAGGCCTGAGAAATGGACGTATTCATGCATGTATTATATAAAATATAATAAAAATGATAGATATATTATACTAGTATATTCACCAATAGAAAACAAGATGACCGCCAGAGTGAAGGCGAAAGTATAGACCATCCTCATTTTCGCAATGTTGAGGAAAAACTGATGAATGCTTCAGTGAATAAGTGTATCAACAAATGTAACTAAAAAATATTCAATTGCATCATCAGAGTACAAATATATACGTAAGTAGTCGTGATCTCACATATATGTGAGATGAGGACGTCATTAGTTTCAAGATTGTCCTTCGGAGATATCATTATCACATTTTCATCTCAAACAAAAGGCATTGGTTTTAATTGGTCATAAACCATGTATGTAACAAAACAATTGTTAAAAAGGAAAGTTCTTTGAATCGTTCACGACTACAGAGAAAAGTAAATGTGAAATAAAGAACAAACAATAACATGATAAAATACGTGTGCTTCATTTTGTATTCTCCAAATCAAATCAAATATTCTAACCAAGAAAGAATAAAATCTTACAATTTTCAAGATTTATTCCATGAATTATTAATAAGTATACACGTAATAAGTGTGTGTAAAGAACAATTACCTACTTGAACACATTAAAATTTAAAAAGATGCTTACCTTGGATTACTTTTGAAATAAAACCACTAGACTCAATTTTATTTAAAATCCTGTTCAAATATAAAAGACTGATTATTTCGGAAACTGTACTGGGCTAGGATCGTGTGACTTTCTTCAATTATTTTTGAAAAGTCGACTTTTTGAAGGTTCAAGTTAAAATATTGTGTCAAAAATTAATGTTATTAATTGAAGATCCACGTATTTGGTTGAAAATCAATCAGTTATATTGAACATTTTAACAATTTTGTTTTGAATTTATCTGTTTTGTTTTAAATTATCCTTTTTTGATAGCAAGCTAATTTTTTTGATTAAGAATTTGGATACACTCTCAAAATTTTAACTACTCTGTTGAAATTTCATTTCATCAAGCGTGTAGAAAATTCTAGGTTTTTCAAATCTCTGGCACTATGTGTGTCGATAAATATTCAGGATTATTTTATCTCAAAACTGATACCCTAATATCCGTTATGGATAGTTTTTTTTCAGATCGATTTCGTTGAGACAAGAAAGTACTGATTAATGAGGGACATAATGAAAGAGATTTGGAAAAAAATGAAATTTTCCACATCATTTCTAGAACAAGGAGCAAGTGATAATAATTTTCTAAATAGTGACTTTTGTGAATTGTGTAATTCATTCCAGTAAATTAAGTCTTTTCATGATGGACAAAATATTTTGTTCATTAAATTATTGTTTGTAGCATGAGTGCCACATGAAACTGATATTTTTCCTATTTTGGGACATTTTCCGCATCCAAAGTTTAAAGTTATTTGGTGAAAATTACTCTTTAAACATTCATTAAGGGCTGCCTAAGCACCACAATTGGGGGCTAAGAATACAATATGTCCTCGTGTTGGCACGGACACATGTGTATTGCGTTCTACTAGCAAGAGAATTGGTGTACCAGGAGGTGAAACATATCTTCGAAATTCGAATCGCCGATTCCGATTTGTGCGGGGAATAAGCCGAACATCTTCGAGTTGTTCTAGTGCATACCCAAGTCATTTTTAGTTAATTTTAGTCACATTTTCGGTTAGAAATTATTACAATGTCAAGGAACTGCGTATTTAAAAAAGACACCTCATTTCATAACCTATTTTACAGAATGACAAATGAAAATGTGTAAAAGCGAATTTATTACCATTTTGGAACAGGTACAGGAATAATGAAAACGTATTAATGAATTAATAGTGAAAACTTTAACGTTTTATTAAGGAGCAAAATTGCATGATTTTAAAGTTTCACATATTTTTAGAAACGAACATCTAAAAAATACCGATAATTTGTCTGGGGCAATACACTCAATGGTATATGTTTTAAAAATGTGCACTATCTGATGCCGCGCACTAGGCGCGATCAAACTTGTGAGCCACGCGCGATGAGAATGTGCCCGTGCGACGGTCAAATTTTCATTTTTATTCTTGGATAATTGTATGAATTGAAAGCGTATTAAATTGAACAATTTTGATTTTGTAATTACATAGTAATTACATAGTCGAATGTAATTACATTTCGAAAGCCTCACAAGTCTCAAATTATTTTTAAATCGTTTTAAAAATTCTAAATACCTCTTAAAATTACTCGAATTTTCAGAACAAACAAATTATTTAATAAAATTGCTTTATTGCAGATTATTCTTTTTTTTTCTGAAAATTTTAGAAATTTTTTGAATTATTTTTAAACGTTCTCTTATAATTATTTGTTTGTAAGTAAAAGTGATTTAAAATTTCCCTTGAAATCTAAAGAAATTTTTTTCATTTTCTTGAAGTCTTTCAAAATCCTTGAAAAGCTTCTTTTTTTCGGAATATTCACAAATTTACATTTCAAAAAAAAATTGAAATCTTGCCAAGTTTTAAATCATTTTTGTGTCGTTTCAAAATTTCTAATTATCTCTTAAAATTTTGCGAATTATTCACAACAACAAAAATTAAAAATAAACAAAATTGTCTTAAAATCTTCCTGATTCCTTTTTGAAAATTTTGGAAATATTTTGATTTCTATTTAGGTATTCTCTGAAAATTAACTTCTTTAAATGAATGGGACGAAACTTAATTTTGTAATAAGTTGAAAAAAACTAATTTTTTACCATGAGCGTAACAATTTTATTATATAATTGAACAGCTTTTGAAAAACAAAAAATAATATCCAAGTGCACTTATGATGAAAAGTAATTTTTTTTTCAAGTAATTAAAAAATTTAAGTGTGATTCCACCCATTAAAAAAAAATTATTTTCAACAGATTATTTAAAGAAATATCAAAATATTTCCAGAATTTTCGAGAAAAAAAATCTGGAAGCTTTTAACCTTCGTATTTTTAAGTTTCGAACCCGGAACCAACTAGAAGATTCTCCAGTAGTCATGCTGATTGTCACGGTATTTCGCAATCCGAAGGCATCCTTCCTGGCCGATCCAGAATCAGAGCTCAATATGATAAAACATCAAGCGTTACAAGAAGAATTCGTGACTCCATCGAACAAACTTACTACAATGTATGAAATAACTAAGCACGGAGTTCAGAACCTAGGCACACTTGAAATTTTGTTTCAAGGTGGCCGGAGGAATTGTACGTGGTAAGAAATAATTTCTTTATCTCTACAGATGGAATTCTGGGCCGACTCTTTCTTTGACATGATCAAGTCAAATGTCTTTTAAAGACAATACTATTGTCACTGTCTTGAACCCAGTAACAACAATTCCGTTTGTACGACGAAGAATCCAAGAAAGAAAAACGAAGATTAAAATCAAAAATTAAACCCTTTGTTCGCATATTAAGGATTTAGACACGAACTCTTCAAGCAATCGCGCTAGATGTATCAAATCCCGAAGTACGATAAGGCTACATACGCCGTATCAAGACTCTGGAAGCAATATATTTTGGTAAAGCTGCAGTCACAAATAAAAACGGGAAGTTTCATATATTAGTAATCAACGCTTTTAAAGAAGTAGTCAAGCTAGCCCTTTCCCCCCAAGGAATCATTCCCTTTAAATACTATAATATTCAAGGGGAAGGATCTCCCAATTCATAGCCAACGGCTTCGGACGAAGATGTAGCCAAGAAGGAGCAAACCCGCGCGGAGTGCGTGTTTGACAGTTTCTACCTCTCTCATTCAAATGGTGAAGAAAAA
>JAABKJ010014145.1:0-10164 GCA_011634705.1 Andricus grossulariae
GACTCCAACATTTTCTATTTTCTTTCCGATTTTCAGGTTACACCGTTACAAAAATCAAACTTTAGTATTTTAAATTTGGTTTTTTTCCCAAATTCTGGGAGACACGACTTATTTTTAAGAAACATATTAGAAAGACATACAGAATCATTTATTCCGAAATGATTCTGGGGTGGGGATTAAAATCTTGCCCATCGTAACCCAAAAATAAGGGTGGTGCAAATACCGAAACACATGCCGATGCTTTCTTTTATGTGTATTTACTATTCCTACCCTGGAATAAATCTTATACTGTAATCAAGTGTAATTTAATTAAGGGTATAAATAAATTTTAATTGATAAATCTTAAATTAAGTAAACTAAAGAGTATCCAAACGCAAATTCTATTTATGGTGAAAGAAATAAAAGCAGAATTGTTCAATTGTCCTAAAATCTACGGCCGGTGTCTTTGGATCCTTCTATCTTGTGTATATGCAGTGACGGGCATTGGACAGGGTGAACATCTGTACAGGATTACTCCCCTTACCAGCAGTACCGGAATCTACTACGAGATGCAGGGACACATGCGAAGGATCGATAGTGTTTGGAGACTCACTATTTTCACGGGCGTTCAAAAATATCAGAATTTCCCACAGAGATATGGACGCAGAACCAAATCTCTACTGGAGAATTGCACAGTGACACTCGGCGAAGACTGCATCAACATCTTCGAATCTTACCAATTGACTAGGAAACATGACGTTGCTGAAAATCGTTTGGAGGACATTCGACTCGAGATGGAAGAACTAGAACGTAGGACTGCTTATTAATAATCCTGGGATTAATAATCTATTTTAGTCAATCTCAAATCTCAATAGTAATATTAGCCTATGTCGCTTATAGAAAGAAGAAGCGATCTAGGAGTTCCAGTATTAGTGACATCAAACGACATACTCAAAATCTCGAAGAAGCTGACCTCGGACAAAACCATGAAGATGAGTTAGAATTGCCAAAGATAGCTCCAAGAGCCACTAACACGAATGAAGATCTGATTCTCTACAAGGAAATCCTCCAGCATTTCAAAAGTGACTAGCATTAAATGTAAATTACATTACTTTTTGATATAATGACTAAGGCGCTTGTGTGAATGGAGAATTTGAATATCACTACTAAGCACGTATATGAATATCCAAAAATCGTCTAAACCAACGATAGTTTAAGCCATGGCACGTTCCGAAACGTTATCTTATAAGTTCATTGCCTGCTTACATAACTCAGAAATATTACTGTAACGAAATAATTAATTCATCCAACTAGCATGAGAAAGGATTGTTCATTTTGACCCAGTTATCGAGGACAATAACCAAAATTTCCAGGGTGGGGTTGTTACGAACCGTCCTGATAAGTAATTATATTTTGTATTCAACCTCTTCAAAACTAAATTGAACATAATTAAACATAAGTCAGCATGAACATTCCTTTACCCATGCCAATAAGTTAGAGTAAGATAGGAAGACGTGAGAGCCAGAGAGAAGGAAAGAGAGAAGACGACAATACGAATCATTGCAAGGATAGCACTCATACAGACACTGTTTGACGCTTGTGCCTTTGAACTACTAAACCTAACGATTCGCTCGCGGTGCGAGTGCATTTCCTTACTTTCCAACGTCCTTCCTATGTAAACAAACGATTTATTTGGACAGCTGATCTGACCTATAATAATTAACCCTTAATAATAATATTTAAATCACCGTTGCCTAATTAACAATTTCTTACTATTATGAAATATTTTCAAAATTATTAACTGAAGATAATGGACAGTTATAAAACTGAAATAAATAAACTCAATTGGAAACGATTAATAACCAATAGTCAATCAAATCAAAATTTTAATTTAAAAATATCAAATTAAAGGAATCAAACGTGCCTCTAAGTCACGTTATGATAGTCAGCATTTTTTTAAAGTCAGCGATTCACAATATAGCTTTCTTGCATGGCTTCTTTTCAAAATGTCGCTTGACAACGACCATCCAATGAAAATTAGCAAAACTTTGCAAAAATGCCCTACCTCATCTATGAATTCGTATGACGTCGGTCATACTCAACATTATAAGTGCAGTTCTTTACTACTTCTTGTACCGACTAGAAGTACTAAGAAATCCAGAAAAACACGGTTTCTCTTGCCTGTCTGCATTTGACGCGTGACTGAACTGGGCCGCGACTTCATTAATATTTGAAGTTAGTCATTGGCCAGGGACGACGTTTTCAAACGGTACCACCGACCCGACCCCTTATTTTTGAGCAGATATAAAAGAACGTCGCCCTTCAAATGGCACCAACGGACCCACGATTCTATTAAATTCGGACGAACCAGGACGGCATTGAATGTCGACATCATCGGACCTAATTTAACAAATTTATTTGATTCACTCAGACAAATCCCCGAGTGGACGTAAAACACTTTTGGATCTTTATTCTAAAGAAGACGGAACGCGAATTTAGGTGACATAACGACTTACAGACGAGTAGCCATTTAAATTCCAAACCAGCAGAAATCTTTTCCTACCGTGAAGGATATGTCGATTCTGCAAATCAGCTTAGTGCACCCAGAATAAAAACGGCGGATCGGGCCCAGTGCAGTTCTCTACGAAGTGTGTCCAGGGTGTGGCGGTAGCTATAAGTTAGGGTAAGTCAAATGTGAAATTACTTTGTCTTTTTTTTTACTTTGTCATATATTTGAAATTTTACAATCTATTTCATATTCTTTTTATTTCAATAAATTAAAATTAAACTAGAGTCAGTTCGTGAGTTAGTCAAAATAAAACCCTTTTCACAATTGACATTCAACGGTAACAGGGCAGCAGCAAAAGGAAACATCTTGAATTAATAAGATGGTAGTCACGACTCCACAAAATTAAACAAATTAGTAAATTAATTTGGCAGCTTGAACTTCCGGTGCATTATGAAATAGTTAAAGCTCTTTCACCGGTTCTTAATATTAAAAATTATCTCGTACGTAAAATCGATTGGTTTTTTTATTCACAAACCTTTGGCCAACAAACCCCTAATCCACGTACCTTAATCTTACAAACTCGAAGCACCGCTAACCCCAAGCGCACACATCCCGAACTCACAACCCTCGAAGCCCTGTAATCCCTAACCCATAAACCCACAAATCCCTTACCAGTAAAGCCCCAGCTCACAAATCTCTAAACCCAACAAGGTTTACGGTATGTAGGTAAGGGGTTTGTGGGTTAGGGATTTCTGGCCTTGGGTTTTGTTGGTGAGGAATTTTGTAATCTTCGGGTTTATGGGTTGGGGGTTTGTTGGTTAGGGATTTGTGGGCCTAGGGGTTTGTGGGTTCTAGATTTGTGGATTTAGGGTCAGTGGTGCTTCGAGTTTGTAGGTTTAAGGTATGTGGATCAGGGGTTTGTGGGATAGGGGTTTGTGGATTGAGAGTTTGTGGATCAGCTGTTTGCGGATAAAAAAAACCAATCGACTGTTTGATGTCTGCGTGGAGCTTAATGCAATTTCGAATATTGAGAAATTCATAAATATAAAATTTTCAAAATGCGATATCTCGGCGAAAAAAAAAGATATTTGAGCAAACTCAACGGAATTTGAAAGGGGAAGACTTGTACTTTAAGATGCTCTGTATAGTTTTTTCAGAAAATCTTGTAGGGTAGTGTGATCCGCATTAAACTAAGCAATAGAAAAATATTGAAGAAGTTATTAATGTGGCAAGTAAAGAATGTACGATAGAACGATTTACATTGGGCCATTCATAATCTCATGTGGAAGTACACCAAAGGAGATTCTGCGAAAATAAACGTCAAGAAGCAAAAATCTGTGAACACCCTTGATATCTTTAAAATCGCTTGAACTTCAATTGAAATTCATGAAAGTTCCTTGAAATTTTTGTAATTTCTTTATATATCTTGAAATAGTTGAAATCCATCGAAATTCCTTCACTCAGAAAAACAGATGATATCGTTTATGATCCTGGATTTAAAATTTTGGTATTGATATTAAGCCGTATAATGTGGATGCTATTGTTTTAAACCATGCATTAAAGATCCTCTTGTCTAGATTTTGATCATAATTTAAATGTAATGTCCTTTAACATCCCTCAAACCTTGTGTAATCCTTTGGAATTCCTTAAAACCTTTGGAAATCCTACAAAATTCTTCGACATCTATTGCAATTTTTTGCAATTAATCTTTAAATTATTAGTAATCTATAAGAATAACTCAAAATCTTTGGAATCCTTTCATTTGAAATTCCTTGAATATAAATGAATTAATCTTATCAAAGTTCTGAAAGAAACTGTTCAAATCCATTTCAATCCTTGGAGATATAATAAGCTCCAAGGCGACCGCTGGACATGGAAACTGCGAAATAACTATTGATGTTTTAGACCGGGTAATGAAAGAGAATTTCACCAATTTTCAGAAGAAAACCCTATTCAATTATTTGGAATTTTTTTAATTATTGAAATTCGATATAAAGTATCTCTTTAATGTGCAGTTCAATGGTTATTTCCCTGAAGTATGAAATCATCAAGTTTACAGTGCGTTACTTTACAGTATTTTAATTTTTTAATTTTCCAGATTAGATCTTTTTTCATCGTACATTCTCAATGTAGAGAATTTTAAAATGCAATTTTGAAGACTTAAACCATTAAAAATTCAAAGCGTTTGAATTAAAAATGTGTGCAAAATAGAGTGGCTTATGTATAACTTAACCTTTTAGAAGAAATTTTTATACGTAACTAAAGCTAAATGACATGAAAATTAATTAAAACGTATTTTTCATGGTCACATGTGTTTTTCATTTATTTTGGTTCAAAAAGAATTACATCTAGGTTCTTAATTCTAAGGATATAAATTTAGGTACCTGAGAAACGTAGTAAAAAAATTACATCTAAATTCTAAATTCTATACTATAAATAAAAGTACACTTCTAAGATAACGAGATGATTCACTACAAATACGAGAGGGGTCCAAGCAAAAATAAAATGCTAAACTCGACAATTTCCAACTACCCAGTGGGCAAAAAGACTTTGTCATCCGGACGACGTCGTAAAGGCATCCCTGAGACGTCCATGTGAGTTCAATTGATATTCCGAAGACGTCTCATGTCTTAAAGACGTCTTTTGGACATAAGGCGCTTTTAGGAAATCAATTGGACAGACATGGAAGTCCTCAGGATGTCTCTAGGACGCCCTCAGGATGACAATGTCTTTTTGTCCACTGGGATGACTATTCCACATGAGAGAAGAGAATGGAACTTATTACATATACAACACATATGTGATATTTAAAAAAGGTACAAAGTAGCGAGTTTCGACGAACATGATTGTACACACGAATCTAACCGATTTTTATTTCGTAATGAGCAAACATATCTGCCGCCGTGTTTAGAGTCTGGAGCTCTAACCCACTTCAGTTTATACTTGTCTAAAAGTCTTTTGTGAAAGTTTACGACAATGCGATCGTTATCCAATAGATTGTCCGTAAAAATATCAGTAAAATGGCGCAAAGTACCACCATGACACCATTAGTAGGTTTCTCTAACGGTTCCGTCGATATGGATTCCGACCCAATGGGAACCAGACTGTGTGTAGTCATCAGTGTTAACGACTATTGCAGCCGGTCTTGTCCAGGTTTTGGGAATTAGATCTGCTGGGTATACACCAATCGTGGGCACTTATAAACCATGAAGTGCTTGCAATATCTCCAGCCTGTTCTTGTTTCATGTTCACAATTTCATAAGCATAAGGCTTAGAATCAGTTGTTTGGTTTGAAGATTCAGTTTTGATCTCAGCTCTTTCACCTTAACACTTTCTGTTTGCCAGTTTATAGAGCATTTCTTCTTATCCTTGTCTTCGAAGCAGGTGGCGAAGTTTCATGGCATTGTTGAGCGCAAATTTTAACATTTCCTCCTTTCTAACTCCACGGTGAAAACTTTCCTGTCGTTGAGTTTTTTGAATCCTCGGTAGTTTACTTCTTCTAAATTGATGATTTGGCTGCTGGTGAATTTTTGAAAAAGCGATGCTTTTGCCCGACCACATGTGTCAATCTTTGAAGCAGTTTTGGCAACCTCTCGAAGGTTTGGATGTAAAAACTTCAGGGGGATATCTCCATCGAACGATTAAATTTCATGATAGAAACAGGTAAGCCAGTTTTTTTTTATATTTGAACTTGCAGGAAGTTCAGAGAAGAGATATGGCGCCCAACAATTCAATGCGCTATGTATTTATGATCAACAGCAATGACAGTCACTTACTTTCTTTGGTATAAACTGATTATCTATATCTCGAAAGCCTTGTATGTCGATTATATAGTCCATTTTCCCAGTCAACAGTGAAGTTCAGGATGAAGAGACCTTAACGAGAGACTCCAAGGAATTGGGCAGAGCGTCTTATACACCCTGGTATATATTCGTCGATTTCCGGTCTTCAATTTCAACTGATGGTGAAAACCGGTTCTGTTAAACAGGTTTATGCAGGTCTGTGCAGGTTTTAACCGCTAAAACCTACTATAACCTGACTGAACGCGTCAATTTCCAAAACATTACCATATTTAACGTAGACTACACAACTAATAGTTTGCTGTAGTGCTTCTTCTACACGAAGTTCAATTCGAAGGTTGCCATGTTTAACGAGATTCCAGTGTGATTGGCAATTTGCAGAAAGGTCAGGAGTCAGATCAAATGCAAAGAGACAGTATCCGCTTGCATTATCAAAACGATCAATATTATTTATTTATATTATTCCCGTTTCGAAAAACAGAGTATAAAAAGCCTCAATGTATAGCTTTCATTTTGAGAAATCTGATTGCAAAGGCTTTGATAAGATTTGCATACCATCCATATAGAGAGTGAAACGATTGATATTAAAGTGCTTGAAATTGTAGGGGGTTTACCATGATGACCGTTGAAGCAGTGTATAGCAAACAAAGTGTTAATTCATAAATAATAATTAAAAATAAAGACAACATATCAGAGGAGAGAGGTGGGCTAAGTGGAAAACAACCATAATTTACGAGAAAACAAAACAAGGTTTTGTTACCTGGCACAAAAAACCTCCACTCAGCGAGCGGAGGAAAAAGCCCTTCACAATTCTTAATAAAATTAGGAAAAACTCACCATCATGCACTCACACAATCCAGATACAACCAATCCGCAAGAAAAAGTCGAAGTGAAGTTGATTCGGTCAGAAAGGGACACGAATAATGAGATGAGCTCTCACAACAAGCACCACAAGGAATGGCACAGCCACTTTTGTAATCGTGAAAATTAGAAACTCGAATAAATTCAATTGACTAGCCAAAATACAAAAGCATATGCTGAGCCTTCAAGCTTGTCTGACGAGAGTTTATTGATTAATCACAAACTCTGAACCTGCAGTAATTACTCTAGTCGACCGCGTACGTTCATAAACCCAAATTTTATAACCATACATGCTCGAACAATAAGCCTGCCGCTGGCCAAATGCACTTCATACCGCTCGAACAGAAGGAAAAACAATATTTGTAATTTATTTCAAAAATAAAATCCAAGTTAACTTAAATTTATATTACGAATGATATTATATATGATATAATGAATTGACAACTCAACACGAAGGCAGGAAAAGGTATTTTCTCATCATTGCACTCAAGTTTTTAACACTAGCAGCAATGATGGGTGAAACCAACCTCAAACAAAGGCCGTGCTGGGACACACAAAAAATGCTAGCAGAATGATAACAACTTATGCAACACAAAAAAAGAATTACCGATTCAACCCACCCTGCGAAACTGCAACAGTTCATGATGATAGTAGCGATGGAGGGCAGAGGCGTACTACGTGATGACGTAAGGTGGTAGTTGCCTTTTTAATCGTTACGACTCGTATTAATCCTTCGAGACCGGGTGCTTCTGAATTACTTGTCTCAATGGCCATTTAGAAGGTGGATATTTATCTTCTTTTGCTAAGACGAGCTGGCCCAATAAGAAGTACTTATATGGATTATGCCATTTGCTTCGCTCTTGCAGATGGTGAAAATATTCGGATGACCAACGTTTCCAGAAGTTATCTCGAATACGTTGAAGCAATTGAAAACGTGATAGACAGTTTTCGGGCACTTCAGGGACCCCTGAATCAGAAAGAAGGCCCAGCGAGCCTCCAAACAGGAAATGTGCTGGAGTCAGTACAGACAAGTCGTCCAATTCGCTGGTGCGGGGATACAAGGGGCAAGAGTTAAGACAAGCCTCAATTTTCACTAGCACTGTGGAAAGTTCTTCAAATGTGAGATTATAGTCTCTTATCATCCGTTTCAAGTGATGCTTTGCAGCTTTCACTCTAGCATCCCAGAATCTACAGCAGTGAGGCGTGTTTGGTAGAATGAACGTCCAGTCGGTCCCTTCATTGGCAAGTACCGTTGCAACTTCACCATAAAATTCGGAGGCGACATCAAACATTTCCCGAAGCTCTCGTGCAGCTTCATGGAAGGTGGTACCGTTGTCACGTTGTCTAATTTCAGCCCTAACTAAGCTTGATCTATCTAAAATGACTTCAAGTCACTTCAGGTGAATTCACGTGCCTTCGTGTGAGTTTAAATGACTTCGGATATTTCAGGAGATTTCAAGTGACTTTAGAAGAATTCAAGTGACTTTAAGAGAATTCTGGTGATTTCAAGCGACTTGACGTCAATTAAAATGACTTCAGACGTATCAGGAGATTTCAAGTGACTTCAGGAGAATTCAAGTGACTTCAAATGAATTCAGGTGATTTCAATTAACTTCACGTGACTTCATGTGAATTCAAATGACTTCAGATATTTCAGGAGATTTCAAGTGACTTCAGTAGAATTTAAGTGACTTCAAAGGGGCCGTCCATATATGACGTATATTTGCCTCTGTCCACGTGGACTTATTTCATATTTTCTAAAAATATGGATATTCTTGATATTCAAAAGTTACAAAGCCAAAAGGAGGTGTGAATTCGCTGAAAATTCGCTTTTTTTAAAAAGCATAAGCTTCATGATACAAAGTAAGAAGTTGAAACAAAAATTAGTGAACATTTTTTTTAGTTTTTTATTGTTTCTGAAAAGTAATCTGTAGATTCAGGAGAACGCGAGTCAACGTTAGGGCGGTCCAAAAATCCATTGGAAAATTCTTCTTTCGAATTTTCATGCATAACGCCCCAAATTTGTTCGAATCCACAAAAAATTAAATGCGTTTAACAAAAATTATATTCAGAGTTTCCGCCAGCCCCATTAAGCCCCACACGTATTTCCCATAAAAAAATAAGACGTTTTTGTACATTGTATTCAGAATCGTCAATATTAGGTGAATCGAGTTGAAACTCAACACTGCTCTTCACAAAGAGCTATAGAATACAAATGAATAATTAATTTTTAAATATCGCCTCATAAGTCTGTTTTATAAGGCCCAAAAAAAATCTTGTAAGTGAAAAAATGGGTTTTGCGAGTTTTAGGCGCTAACTATGATTTTTTAAAAGTTTATTAAATACAAATTGTATCTAATACATAAAATACTACTTTCCACTGATAATTAGATGTTAACATACATTGTTTCAATAATTTATCATAGTTTTGAGTAATGACCTCTTGAAATAGAGTTGGAAGGTCGCGGTTTTCTCGAATTTTAGAGTTGGAGTAAGGTAATAATTAATTCAAATTAGCAAGCATAATTGGTTAACCAATTTATTTTTAATAATATTACCTTTGAATAAAGCTAGAAAGTTGCGTTTTTTTCTGAAATATTCAACTTGTATATTAATAATAAATGCTACATAAATGTAGAGCGAATATTGCGCACTGTGGAGTGTAGCCATATATAATTTAAAAAATAAGGTTAACAACCACCACAGGGTCCCATTGGGAGCAACTGCCATCTAAAAAATGACACCGGCTCCCAGTAGGACCGCGGTGAGTCCCACTAATGGCCACGTCTCACAACCGTGAGATGGGTGGTCACAGGACACCGCGAAATCACAACGACAGGCCGGCGCAACCCTCGTGTGTATTGAGAAGACGAAGCGACCCAAGGATGACAGCTTTCTGCATCCATCTCGCAAGTGCCGTGGCATATTTTTGGCACGAGGGTATGGCTTTAAGGTTACGAACCAGTGATAGTTTCGCACCTCCGAGAGCACCTATCACAAGGACAATTACTCGTA
>JAABKJ010014146.1:0-10164 GCA_011634705.1 Andricus grossulariae
TGTCAAAACTGTTTTCTGCATAATTTTTCTTTTACAACGTCAATTTTCAAGCTTTTAGTAAGTAGCACTATCTCTTTAATAAAATAGATTCATTTAATGCAAAGTAGAATTAAAATTGTTAAATAATAGCGATGTTATAAGCAAAATCGCCTTTGCCCCATCGGTCGGCGCTGCCCCTCATTACCCTAGCTGCATTTTTGTCGCATTTACAATCAGTATAGCAGGTACTAAAATGTACCACATGCTATCAATTTTAATTTTTTAATTGTTTAAAATGAAAGTGAATTCCCAAAAATTGAGTGATTTAGAAAAATTTTTCGACAACATAAACTAAAAGTTTTTATTCAAAGCCTTTCAACTTAATGCAAAATACATTTAAATACTATATTTGCAAATAATGACGAAACAAAACTCAACGAGGGGCAATTCACTTCGGCAATCTTTCAAATCTTTAAAAACCTTCGTGAATCTTGAAAAGATCCTTTTGAGAGATCTCATGAAATCAATTGAATCACAGTGAGGGATTTGGAATCCTCAATCGCTATTTCCGATTATTTATTATTATCATTATTATTGATTTCGATATCTACACGCAGAGAAATAATTTGGAAAAGAGTCCGCAAAATTTGCTTAAATCTATGAAATAGGCATTTGGGGAAAGTTTAATATTTCTTTGTTAGTTTAAAACTAATTTGCATGTTTAGTGAATATATTGAATGACGCATTTTAAAGTCTCATTTTTGCAAGGCAGAATAGGATGACAAAGGATAAGACAGCTAGCACATGAAGCGTAGAGTAGGATGAAAGGTGATGCAATAGAATAGAAATAGACAGAGTTTTCTGAAGGAGAAATGGAAAAGAATATAGGATATAGAATTTGAATTCCAAATTTTTCGTTCTCTTATGCTCTAAGAAGGCTCATACAAGATAACTAGGAACCAAGAAACATAGCTGGAATGATTATTTTACTATATATAGTTACTGTAGTTACCATTTTTATACATAGTATGTAATTTTAACCGATAATCTAGTTAATATAATTGAGAACCGGCTTTTTAGTAACTAAAAAAAAGGTTAACTACGTACAGTACAATGGAAATTGTAACTATGTTTCCTACTTGTATGAGGCTCCCGCAATATTTGTGTAGTTAAGTTGCCTATAGCCATGATAAAGAAAATAGTCACAATAAAATTGTCTATTATTTGAAATTTTGTTCAGTACTAAATCTCTCTACCATATTGCAAGAACAAGAACAACATTTCCTCATACCCGTATACATTTCAAAACTCGAAACCTCTGAAAGCCCATAAATCTCAAAAACTAGCAAAACACATCTCTCAAATCTCGTTTCCCTCCACCACTCGACTCCTCATCTACCATCATCAATTCGCTTCCACCCGATCCAGTTGGATACAGCGCAAGTAATAAGCACGTACAGAGTCTGCGTCTGCACGTGTATTCGTAAAATGTTCGGTAAGGTGTAAGGACAGGAAAGGTGGTTCGGATGAAGTCGAGCACATCATGGGGATACACATTCGTGCACATAAAACCGGGAATGAGAGCGCGAGCGCGGTGTAATAAAGTGGGTGGTGGGTTGGTTGAATCTCTGGTTGGTTGGCTGGTTGGAAGTAGCTTGCGGAGGAAGAATCGAAAACCCGCGACTTTGAGCCACAGTCGATAAAGCTATTAGCATTTAGACGAGCTGTCGCCGAGGCTGCTTTTCGCCCGGTGCTTCTCAACCCCTATTCCTCTCTCCGCTCTCCTCTCCTCTATTTCCACTATTTCCTCTATTTCCTCTCATCCCCAACACTCTTTTCCCGTCCCCTCCCTTTTTCTTCCAGTCAGGGCTTTGTAACTGAAATGCATACCGATGTATCTCCATCCCGTACTTACGACCTCACCATTCGCAAAAGCCGCGCATTGCAAACGTGAAAAAGAGAGTGTGTGGCGCTCTCCCCTGCAAAAGGTGGTTATACTGAGTGTAGATGGTTAGGCATATGTATTCTCGGCTTGTGTTCGAGTTTTGGTATTCGAGGCATGTATCGTCCGCATACAAATGCGAACCACGCAGTTATGTAGCCATATACGCCGGTGGGGTCCATCTCCACCAGATGCCTATTAAAGGCATCTCTCGCTGGCATCACCGTTGCCTTGGAAACGCACCTCATACACATATACGCACACCTGTCTAGAGCATACAGGTTCGCATTGGCGAAGTCACACTCTTGCACCCACACATTTCCGGCAACCACCGCCGTTTCACACAGGGAGGGGTGAAACAACCCTCTAATAGCCGGGGCGGCGCCTACATCCAACCCTAATAGCCCTATTTCACCCTCGCCTCGCCTCGCCTCTCTTCGACTATCCTCGACTCTCACCCTCTTGAAAACCCCTCCCGCACTCGTTCACTCGATCACCCTGTTCCTTACTCTCTTACTCTCTCTTACTCTCTCCTACTCTCTCCTTTTCTCTTACATTCTCGGTTTTCTCTCCCGCCTGCTGTTTGTTTATTTGATGCCTTTTCACTCTCTATTAGTCTCCCGCGCTCCTACATTTTCTGATTAGCCGGATGTCGCACGCGTATAGTCGCGTACAAACAGTGCGCGTCTCCTTTTTTGTATGTAGCAACCGGGTTCACCTCGGCGCCCGATTCGTCGGTTCCTTTTGACGTGGAAGAACCACCACCGATCGATTCGTGTGGCTCTTGTCAACGATTCGCGCTTTCATTTCTGGTGCAGAAGCTGTGCGGGGATATAGTACCGCAATGCGCGTAAGAATGCCTCTCGGTGTTTGAAGCGAGGCGAGAGAGGTTGCCGGCACCGTTTCAAAGGGTGTCGGACAAATTATGTGCTAGCTCGGTGTGCACTGTTGCACTGCACATAGAGTATAGAGGATAGAGGCTCCTCTTTGGAGCGAAAACCACCCGTCTAATGCAACGCACGAGCTCGTTCAATGCTAGACACAAAAGCGATTCTAGAGGTAGACCTTTTTGACAAAATGATAGCAGAGTAGGGTAATACGATGCTGAAGAGAATCTGATATACCCAAATGCATTTGAATTTCTCGAAAGTGAACTATACAGTTAACAATATCCATTTTGCGCACTGGTCATTAAAACTTTAATTCAGTACCACACATAAACTTTATATAGAAATATTTATTTTATATTACAATTATTAGTATTGCTTGTCTTCTAATGATCGGGTGAAACACTTTCTGAAAATTGACCTTGGTAAAATTTAGCATTTTGGACTTTTTCCCTTAATATTCAAATTATTGTGCCTCTAATTATTGAGCAAAACACCGTTTCCCATAAGCTGTGTGACGGCCTTTTGGTGAAATTGGCACATTACGATTTTCTATCAGTATTAGCTTTCAGCCAATTTGACCGAAAGGCTTTGTTTATATATTTACTGCAGAAATAAAAGAAAATCTATAATCATGTTTCTCTTTGCCACTCTTAGGTCAGTTTAAATCAAAATATAGACTAGACCTGGATTTGTGCATGGTTTCGGGCATAGCCCGCAGTGTCCTTCGACACAAATCTAAGGACTCTGAACGTAAACAGACAGGGACGCATGAATCACTTTTGTTGGATTTGGATACATGAGGCAACCTGATGGAACTAATGCGCTAAGAGTGCAGCCCTCATGCTGTTTGATACGCTTGACTGAGCACAGCCTCTCTCTCGATCCCGCGGCTCCCCTCATCACCAAATTGCCAAGGACAGAAATTATGGAAACGCACAAATCCAGTTTACAGAAATCCAGGTTCCCTGAGTAATTTTTTTTTAATTGAACCTGAACGCTCTTACAAAAATCAAGATTTTTGCTAGTACTGTGAAACCTGAAAATAATAGACACGTCGAAGCCTGGTAATTCTAATGTATCCTTTTACTGTTATAATTAAATTAATGGAAATATATTTTGTTGTAATTTTATTGTGCGTCCATTTATGATTCCAATATTGTTTTGACAGGTTCAGTTTTCATCAAACTGAAATATTTTCAAAATATACATCTTTCAATATTAACTTCACATTTTAAATTGTCTAAATACTCTCTTTTCAGTTTATCTACAGTTAATCTTAAGTTAATCTTAAAATCTTTGCCCTGCTGAAAAAAGTAACAAATTTCTTGAAAATTAAAAACATATATCGTTGAAATAAAAATAAGAATAATTAAGCCTTTTACTCCAGGTAATTGGAGCTAAGGTCGAACATTCTGAATAAAAAAAGAACAAATATTTTTTTGCCACTTATAAAAGAACCACTCTTCTGCCTTGACGTTGATGAAAGAATTATTAAATTTGAAAAAAGTGATTGAAAAATAACAAAGTAGTAAAATTATTCATAAAACTGAATAAAACGAACAGAAAGCAAGAGAAAATGTGAATATTGTACATTCTGAAGATCGCATTATTCATAAAAAAATTGAACATTTCATCAATTCGCTTTACAATAGAAATATTCAGCTGTAGAATATTTCATGCTATATAATGTTATTAAAATAATGGTAATTAATTCCATACCTAAAAAATATATACCTTAGGCTGATCCAGAAAAAGGTTTTATTTTTTTTTTCTCAAACGGAACCCATACAAAATGTTTGTTTTTTATGTCAACATGACCGCTAATTCTGGGCACAAATTAAAAAAGTATTTCGAGGTTTTCGAACCCGTTTTTTGAAAATAAAGGGCTGAATTCTTCGAAAACTCTGCTAAGAATCTTTGTGATGTATTTGAGTAAGAAGCGTACATTACATATCTTTCGAAATGAAAAAGTCTATTAGCAGGGATTATTTAAATAAAATAAGGATGTTATTGTTAAAAACCGGCTTGGAAGATTCCTTGATACTTTTCGTTTTAATTCTTCTAAAACACTGAGTGATTTTTGGCACTCAAAAGAATGTACTGTACGCATGTCGAAGTAAAAATAAACAAAAAGCGATTATTTAAATGAAATAAACATTCAAAAAAAAGACTTGGAGGACTCCGACCTATTTTTTTTTTGATTCTGCCAAAAATCAGAGGTCCTTTTGATGCCAAAATAAACACTTTTTAGTCATACCATCTGAGAAAAAAAGACATTCTCTTGACTACCCTAATATACCTATTATAGTATTATAGGTATTGTTTAGGAGAAAATTATTTTTCTTGTGTAGAAGAAAATCACATATGTGCATACATTTTTTGAACCTGGGTCATCGTAAAACGTATGTTTCTTTCGTTTCGGTTTTCAAGAAACATAATGAAAGTCTTCTAGTATCGCGTTAGTTTTATGCTCCTAACTTTTTGAAATTTATCACATAGAATGCCAAAAAATTGTATCTTTAAATAATAGAGCCTAATTGAGAATATTACCATTAAAAACTTATTTAAATAGTTACTTCTTTTACATCCCCATGAACGAACGAAATAGTACCAAATTAGTCTATAAAGTCACTAGCCATTTTTAAGCTCAAGCTAGTTTTAATAACCCAAAACTTTCTGGAGTATACATGCTTATTCGCGATTTTAAAGTCAAACTTCAATCAATTCGCAGTATATATTAATTGACAACATTGTAAATAAATATTACAAGAAATAAATAGTTCGCTCATTCTTAGCAATTCCATCGTTTCCTATGAATAAAAAGAAAGAAAGAATATTTTCTTTTTGTTTTATCAGGTGAAATTATTATTGAGTTAACAAAAATATATTCTAAGGCTTTAATTATAATGATGAGGGTTAAATATATTTATCCGCCGACTGAGTTTCCTTCATTCTGTCTGACCTGTCACGTTTCTTCTACTGAGAAATGAACAAAATATTCTTCATGTCACACCACGTTTCTTTCTGATTCTCAGAAAACTATAATTATTACCTTAAGGGCTATTATTCCTATTACAATATGAGACTAAATAATAAGTATTGAAAAATAATTACAAAGTCACCGCTCTTTCTATATTACTCTCATATTATCTTATCTATATAAAGGTCCATACATATATTCTTTCAAAACTACTATTGCACCAAATTTTGCTCTCTTGAGAATATTTAGACAGTTTAATGTGAAAAATTCGAATATTTTGTATATTGATATAATTTAAAAATTGCAAGTAATTCATAAAGCTGCTGAGTAGATTAGGAATCTTAGGATGAACCGGAAATTTTAATCTCCATCAAAAAGTACTCTAGTATTTTGTTTCAAAAAATTCAATATTTTTATTACCATTTATTATGTGAATTTATTATGTAAGTGATGCGAAAGGTATCGATCGGTTGGTGTTCGATTCCTCACGAACATAAAATCACATGTACGTCTGTCTCGATTTTTTACGAAATAAAACTAATTGTCTCCTTGTGGATAATTACTTCCAAAGATTTAAGTGATTTCAAATGAGTTCAAAAATGTCAAGAGATATCCAAACATTTAGAAAGATATGAAAAAATTCTGATTTGGAACAGGGGATTTCGGAAAATAATTTCAATTCTGAATTTCAACAAGGATTTTTTTAGCTTCCTTCTTCTAACTCAGAATTAAAATTATTTTCCAAAATCTCATTCACATGTCAAGAGATAACTGTTCCAAGTCATTTAATAATTGTTTACGAAAATTTACTGTGCTAAAGTCCTAATTCTAGCTCTTCACGAAAATCTCCTGCTCCGAAGTGAAAATTAAAATTCTATACATAAGTGCCTTGCTCCAAGTCACAATTACATTTATGTCCAAAAGTTCATTGTTCCCAGTCAGAATTCATTAATTTACAGCATTTCTTATTAAAATTCAGAAATATGGTAGCTGCCATTTCTAAAACCTGTAAAAGGTAAGTTTGAAATTCTAGTAAATTTTTATTTGCAAAAAAAAAGAATGTTGAAACTCAAAGAAATTCTTATTTGGAACAAGTAACTTTTGAAATCTGACGCATTTGCTCTTGTAATTTCTTTTTCTGTATAAATTTCCTTTTTATAAATCAAAATTAAAATTATTTTCAAGAATGTAACTTTCCGTGTAAAGAATTGCCTGTTCTAGGAAACATCATTTTTTACAAATGCATCTGTTCCAAAAAATTATAATTCGTTACGGGATTTTTTTTCCCTGTACCAAATGACAATTACATTTATTTCCAAAACTCTCTATTCCATGTTAGAATTATATTTATCAATATAATTTTCTATTACACTTTAGAAATATAATAAGTTCCTTTCTCCAAAAGTTGGAAGAGGGAATTTTCAAATTGTGACGAATTTTGAATTGGAACAGGGATTTTTTTCAATTCACTTATTCCAAATCAGAATTCAAATTTTTTCCAAAATTTCCGTTCCATGTCGAAAATTCTCTGTTGCAATTCGAAGTATAATTTTTTACTGAAATTCCACCTTCTATCTTAGAATAATAATTCTCTCAGAAAATTGCTCATCCCAAATTCGTAATTATAATTCTTTTTGGAAATTGCCTCTCCCAAAGTCAAAATTATCATTCTCTACGGAAATTCCCTGTCCCAATTGTCAAGATTGTATTGCTTTACTGAAATTTCCTGTTCCAAACTCAAAATTATAATTCTTTGCTGAATTATTTATTTCCTGTCGCAGCTCAGAATTATAATTTTCTTAGAAAATTCCCTATTCCAAGTGAGAATTATGATTTTTTCACAAATTCCCTGTTTTAACTCAGAATTAGTGTAATAAATTATACCAAACGACTTTTAATTACATATTAGTACATTTGAGAGAAAAATGCCAGTTACTGAAATAAATTACCGGCCATTTCCCAGGGTTTTCCAGCTAAACTAATTTCCCGATCGCGCATTTCCCGTTTTTCTCGATTTCCTAGTTAGGTAGAAAATTAAGTTAAAATCTGACCATATAAATGGTATGAAAATATGCGTGAAGTTAATATAAACGCATTTGATTCATTGACAAATATACTGCAAATTCATATTAAAATTAATGAAGCAACAGAACGACTCAAAATTAAAGATATAACCTATCTAGCCAAGAGGGCATCATTTGACATAAACATGGGACTCACCATTCGATGGTAACCTGAACTAATGATTAATTAACGCAGCTGCTGCTAGTTACTTGCAGTCCTGATGTACCATTTTAGAAATTCATTTCCGAGGCAGATGATAGCAGTATCTTGTAACTATTATATTGCAAAGATAATTCGCTCATCAACCGAGCTTCTAGGTCGTTGCCTTTACTCGTGATTTCAACACCATGCTTGGTTCGCTTTGAACACGATCGAGAAGCAAAAAGTGCGCAGTTGCTAACTGCGCACTTCTTTCGGTCACGATAGCTTATATTTCTGTTACTATTTAGGAATTTTAGAAAACTATTTGTAATTTGTCAGATACTGTTTCTGAATGTTAATGAAAGTTTAGTAAATTTACTGTAAAAGTTACTGAATTTGGTTTTCAGCAACCTAATTTCGTAAATTTCAGTTACTTCGGTATCCTAAATGTGTCGGAATTTTCCGAAGATGTCTAACAGTGTAACTTGAGCAGATTGACTGTTTATAAGTTAATCGATGATAAATAAGAGCAGATATAGGTGTCTGTAGGCAAACTCGTTCCCGTTCGCTGAGCCTGGCGGGAAACCACTTGGTGCTCTATATGTCATATTAGGGTGCACCATACATTCTCGGTATGGTCCATTTGGGCGGGAGTACTAACATTCGAATTTGCGCGACATGTGGGCTCACCGAAGCACGACCACGCAATGGTGGAAGTGGTAGATGGTAGATGTCGTGAAACAGCATCCATCCTTCCATCCATCTATCAGGAGACCCGCGTAAAGCCTCGCACAATATCCCTACTGGGACTTCTTTCGCCCTTTTAATGGGGTACCCGGGGGTGTCCTTTCGTCCGATTACTCCATACGTCGTGATTCAAGCAATGATCTCTGCCACAACAGTGCCTGTAGAGCAATCGATCATCTCTGGTCACTACAATCTCTCCCTAATCTCGCCTGAGCCTTTTTTTGTTTTCCTTTTAATCATAAAAGCCAGCCATAGTTAAAAGGGATCGAATATAGTTCTCATTTCGCTTGACTGTGCACATTTCATTATATATAGATATATTACTTTATCGCTAATTTCTAATTTGAAAGCATTTTTTCACCTAAATTTTTTTTGACTATGTATACAAATAAAATTTGCTTGTGTATTCACCTATTAATAATCAAATATATGTTTCCTTTCCACATACATGCTAAACGCTCGTTTGACCACCGTTTACAGACATCGAAAATGGTCGATTCCGCATCGTGCACGAAGGCGGTGAGCAAGATAGTAAGATACCCAAAATCGGCGAGCAAAGTGACCTCTATGGTTACCAACATAGTAAGCGTTTATGACGCTAGATGGCTCTCGCAGTAAAAGTGGTGAGCAAAATGCTCTTCATGGTTACAAAACATTTTGCTCACCACTCTTACTACGAGTGCCATCTAGCGTCGTAAACGATTACTACTCGTACGTTAACATCGTTTTGGGTCAGTAAGGTTACATTTGATGTCTGTAAACCATGGAATAGATACAAGGAGCTTAATGTAATATAATCGTAAATGAGCAAACATTCGTATCAAAATAGTTGCAATACACCTACCTTAAATATAAGGACATCTATGCCTCTAAACGATGTGCAAAGTACTTCAATCCCGCAGACTTCGTGAAAATAATATCAATGCATGCGCACTTCAAAGCACATCTATTATGCGAATCGACGCAATGGACGTGAATGCGCACTTTACAGATAAGAAACTTTTTATAGCACATGTATGTTTTCAGCCATTTTTGATGCCTGTGAAGTGAGGCTAAAGTAGTGATTTTCAAGCATGGTGACGTTAGAGGTGCAAAAGTATAATTTTGCTCCCTGGGGAGCAATGGTATGACGTCTGTGGTGAATAATGTAAATTATACATCCCAGACGATTGGACAAACGCGATTATCGTATCCACATACAAAAGGAAGGGAGATAAAAACAACTGCAATAATGACAGAGGTATCAGCTTACTAAGCACCGTAAGTAAAATATATTCAAAAATACTTATTCGTAGGGTAATGGAAATTAAAAAAGAAAAGATATGGGAAGTCCAAAGTGTATTCATGCCAGGAAGATCATGTACAGATCAGATATTCAGCTTAAGACAGATCACAGAAAAAAGCTTGAGAGTAGGAAAGAA
>JAABKJ010014147.1:0-10164 GCA_011634705.1 Andricus grossulariae
CAAAAAGAGATTTTCATATATCTATAATAATTTGAAATGAATAATTTCATAAAAATAATATTTAAAATATTTTTAAACTAACTTTAAAACTGTTATAACGCTCGATTTCACCAGGTTTGAATAATTGCAACTGTTTCAAATTTATTATACGCAGATATGAAGGACCACCCTCGTATAAAGCCTTACGTACGGACATAAACGTGTACAGTTATGCAGGTGACATCTGTGCACGTGCACAGTTAGGCAAGTTCCATCTGTGCACGTGTACAGTTGGGCAAGTTTCATCTGTGCACGCGCACAGTTAAGAAAAGGACATCTGTGCACGTGCACAGTTGCCCAAGTGACAACTGTGCACGTCGAAATTTCAACGTGCACAGTTATCCAAATGACGACTGTGCACGTGGACAGATAACACGTGCTCAGTTGGCACGTGCACAGTTGTCCTCCTGACCAACGACGTGCACTGTTGTCCGTCTGGCCATCGACGTGCACAGTTGGGCACGTGCAAAGTTGACCCTATCCCGAAAATTGTTATTGACAAGGTAGGGAGTATTTTACCATTGAACTAATATTGACCCCGTTTAACTATTCTCTATTATAATACACTGGAGATTTTTAAAATATTCAGAAGTTGACAAAATAGCGACGGCTTTTCTAAAAAGTTTCAAACTCAATTTTCTCAGAGACCCCAGCTTTTTTACTTAATTTTAAAAAAGGTTGGTACTAATATGGTAAGTATGTCCTATTAAAGTTTATCTTGTGTCCGCTTCTGGGAGAGGAGAAAGAAATTTGTTTTCTTTTGAAAAAGGAAAATTCACAATTTTTGCAGACATATAGGATGAGACATGGAAAAAGTCCTTGAGCATTTTTTTCCCTGCTGCGTTATTTTTGAAGTATTTGCTAAAATATGAATAAGTTCAATTTTCAGCTATCATAAATAAGCAATGAAGATGTAACTCTACAGAAACAATACAATTTTTACACAAACCTTTTCCTTGAATTTAAAATATTCTAAGATATTATTCAATATTGTACATTTTAACATTATTTCATTTGTGTTACAATTCTGGCCAATCATGGCTTCGTCTTGAGGGTAAATATTAACAGATTTGGCTAAAATGAAGAAAGAAATGTAATTATCTGTTAAAATAAAAATCTCAGTATTTATTACTTTCCTATTAATGGAAAGTAAAACCTTCCATTTTAAACATCTCTTTCACGAGAATTTTGAAAAATATGAAAAAGAAACTATCAAGCTCAAAAGGCTTTTTAGAGATAATTACACCTCGTAAAATATTTGGTTCGTTGCAGCCAGAATATAAATTCTGTAGTCAATGTTGGACACGTAATCTCGACGTAATCTCGATACAGTTTTTGCCCATGGACAGGTACATCCGTTCGAGTGCAGACTGGAAGGACAATTAAATCTGACATAATGACGAAAGTGAGCACCAACTTAGCAGTGAATTTCCCCTTCCACCTTTCAGTACACATTTCCTAGTTACATCACTGGTCACTGGTCAGTACATAAGAGAATCAAAGAGAGGATCTGTTGAAAAGGAGTGAGGAGAGGAGCTGAAGGGAGGAAGCGATTCGGCCCAAGTAAAATTCCGAGGCAGGCGACACGGCGGCTCGTTAAAATGCTTCTGGGGGTTTCGGACGCGAGGACGCTCGGTTAATTGGTGATTAGCGATTAAAACGAACAGATCTGTCCTCTTGTACGACTGTGACTTTCGTTTCGGGTCTGACCACGACCGATGGAACAAAGCCCGTAATGCCCATAACGCATTATCGCTGGTCTTAGAAAACCCGAACCTTTATTTCATTCGGTGTCCGCTAGGGACTTCTTGCCACCCCCTGTCCTCTTCCTCATCCTCAACCTCATCCTCTTCGAGCTCCTCATACACCTCCTTTCTCCACCTGTACGAAACTGTTTTATTTCGTGGGTGAATCTGTCCGACTGACCAACGAAGACGACGGATGGCGATTCTTTTTCTGTTTTAGCTTGGGAATAGGTCTAATGGCAAATTCCTTTCGCCAATTACCGAAACAGACATTTTAATTGATTTGCTTCGGATGCTGGGAAACCCGGTCAGAAAAGTTCCCAGTGAACCGTCCCAAAAAGTCACCTCAGGATTATTCATTCAAAGTCATCGATATCCTTGATCCAAAATCTTCCTGTCTTGCAGCCAGTCAAATTATTTTAGTTAAAAATATAATATTTAATTTGCTAATGAAAATGGAGAGAGTTGATTGTGGAAGGATTCCGCAAGATTTGCGTGAAACTGGGACATAGATATTGTGAAAAATTAGTCAAAGTAGGTGCCGCGCGCCTACAAAAAAGGTTTCGTAGTTTTTAAAGCCTCTTCCTCTCATACATTCCCTCCCCTTACATCACTCAATGCTCCGCTAACCCAAATTCTTCCTCCTTTCCTTCCTCCTTTCCTCGCTTCCCCGGCTGACCTTACCCTTCCACAACTCTCCTTCTTTAGCCCTCATTTCCCCTCCAGATCTCACCCTCATTTCTAATCATTTCCCCTCACCTCCCCTACTTACCCACCACTCATTTTCTCACCCCTCATTATACCATACTTCGTCTAATTCTCTACCCTCAATTTCTCCTAATTCCTCTACTTCCCCTCTAATTTTCCCTTACTTTCCCGTCTCATTAGTTACGCTGTATTGAATTCCGGGCTTGGTATTTTTTTATTATCGATATTTCTGGAACGCATAATTGGATTTTGATTAAACAATTTTCTAAATCAGGTTTGAGAATCAAGGAATCAAGATCCCTTGCAAATTCACCTTTCTTGAAAAAAAATTAATGGAATCTGTTCTGATTTCGAAGATATCGTCATTTCAATGAGACCGTGCCACTGCGCTTCGCTGTCAGTATTGCGACTTTTAACTTCCTGCAAACATTTTTCATATGCTCAGTTTGGCTAATATTAAATACGCAGGAGATTTAGAAATGAAAAATTGGTTGTTTTAATGATAATTATTAAAAACGAATTCTATTAATAAACACGCAAAATTATGGATTGTTCGTTCTTAAAGCATATTTCGGCATTCAAATTATTTACTATTATCTGCAAAGTGATACTTGATCATAAAAATATGTCTTCCAATGTTATTTGTCGATTTCGTAAACAAATTATGAAGATTGTACATTGTGGAACTTTACTGGTAAACTGACGTAGCTTTTTCTTTTAATTTGTTTGAAATTATGTAGCCAGTGAGGTTCAGTAATGAATATTAATCATTTTATATTATTTGCTAATCATATAAATAAATTTAATAAACTATTCTGAAGTGAGGAAATTCAAATTCAACCGAAAATAAATTTTTTTCTCTTAATTGGCCTTAAATGATGCTACGACATGATGTGATACCTATAGCTGTCAATAGTGAACACTTGATTATATAATCTGTTTATAGGAAATTTAACATAAAGTATCGTATAATATAGAGTTTTAAACATAGAATAATTGTTTTTAGTCCACGCGTCCATGCGCATTAAATTCGAATTACACTGAGCATTGCAAATATTTTTTACAAGAAGTTAATAAAAAAGTTGCAGCTTCTATGTTTCGCGAGTTGCGCCACTGGCAGCACAGCGCACGAACACACTTAAATGATGATATATCGAGATGCGGAAGCCTTTCCATCCATTTTTTTTAAAGGTGAATTCACAAGAAAAATTCAGCTCCTTATTAAGCAAATATCAATAGAGTATCACAGGAAAAACTGAGGGTACGAAATGTTGCAGGTAATCGGTCAAGCAGGGTAAATACGAGGTGGATACATCAAACTGAGGTAAAATTTCCTTGGTGAACAGCATATACCTCCGGCGGACTCCGCTAGAGGCAGCACGATACAGGCTTTCAATCATGGAAACTTTACCTCAGTTTGGTGTAATCAGCTGACTATTACCCTGCTTAAACGATTACGTGCAACGTTTCGTACATCCAGTTTTTTCTAAGAAGATGCTTCTGTTTCAAGATAAATTTTTTTCTGGGACATAAATAGGGGACACAGAATAGAATATTGTACACTTAGGGAGAAACATGGAAAAAATTATAGCTAATCCAGTGATATTGATCCTTAATCTAACTGCAAATATTAAAACAAAGATATTATATTCATCCCATTTAAGTCCGGTTTTCGGCATACTCCTAAATGGCCTTGCCTTAAAGCGAACACAACATTCGCTCGCTCAGAATGCAAACAATCAGTGGCGTGCGAACCATTCCTAATATTACGCAATATATACACCTGCACACTGACCCTTTATCACTACGCTGCTGGTGTTTCACGCTTGTTTCACCCTCTCGACCCGGAGGGACCTCACTCTCAGCCCGAAACCACCGCGGCCACAATTCTCGGAACGACTTGAATGCGTGGGACTTGAATGGGATTCCCAGTGTAGCTGAATTAAGAATGTTGGAACTCTGAATATGGCGTCCAAAAAGTAGGATTAATTTTGACAGAGGTTTGAAATTTATAATTAATTTAGTAGTTTACCTTGCAATTAAACAGATCATAAGAGCCTGTTTGAAACGAAAATACAGTAGAAATCCGATATGTCGCAATCCGATAAGTCTCAATTCCTCTCATGACGTCATTAAATATATGTTCACGCACACTAATTTGATGCTCCCACTTATGTACATGCGATCACACGAGCATGCGCGCGGCGAATGTGCGAGCGCTTGTGCACATGCGCACATGAAAAACCTGTATCTACTGAAAGGGGCATTCGCTAAGTTTCGAATTCCAGAAATTTTCTGCCCCTACAGCCCCAAAGTGCGAAATTGATAGTACTTCTTCTGTATGTAGAATTGACAGCAGAACTAGTTTTTAAACTTTTGTAAGTTCTTAAAACTTGGATTAAAACTTATTATATTTTTCCGAATTTCTTACTAGCCAAAAATGTAGATTTAAATTTTTGATTTTGGATGACATCTAAAGCTCATGAGGTCACACAGCTGATTTAAGGATATAAAAAACTTCTATGGAGATCAGACGAGTGAAATCACCTATCTTTTAAGGTGCACGCGATATTTGTTATACCGATATTTTATTTTCTTTCGTACGGGAGGAAATAAAGCGAATCATCCAATGGTATTAACTGTTTTGCGTTCAATCTACGAGCATATAGAGTAGTCGCCATCTTCATGCAGGTGTTGAAAAAATTCGTTTTCTCTAAGAATTATAATGTGCGATAATATCCAAGTATTTGTAACTAAACTACCTATACATTATTAAAATTTTAAGCTTGAAACTGATTGAAAATAATGTTTTACACATTATTTTAAGATAATTCAAAGGAATTGAAGGCAATTCGACAGAATGTAAGAGAAATACAGCTAATTCAATGTTATCTAGAGAAAGACAAGTAAACTATTTCTGTAGCTTTCTGGGCATTCAAGGTAATTCGCATAAATTCCAGTGAATGCAACAGAATTCGATTACAATAATTAATACGTAATGGTAAATTGTCAACTTTACAGAAAAAGATAATTTATTTTTCATGTATCTTGCGAACGGTTAGTGCTGGAGCATCAATCTTTTTTTATATTTTTGTGCAAAAACATGTAAAACTTTATTTATTTTTCATATTTCCAAAGTTTTGGTTACCGGAAAATCGACGTGGTCATTGGGTTGACACTGTTGAAAAGGTTTGTAATTTTACCACGCTTTTATTGTAATTTTGTATAGTAAATACTCATTCCGCGAATAGTAATCTTAAGTTAGAACACATGCGTAGTAAACTCTGTAGTAACAATTTTTAGAATTCAATTTACAAATTTTATAATTCACGCATTAAGTCATTTTCATAACTGAACCATAATATACATATAATTTTCGTCTCTGAAAGTTTTAACTAAGTCCATTATTAGTACCACAATTACCAAATCAACAATAAAAATACAAAACTGAAATAGAAATTATTTTTCGTATTTTGGAATTTACACCTTTATCTTGCTTTTTCTGAAAAAGTTTCACCTACACGTCATAGCTCAATCCTGATTGAGATATGAGCAAAATCTACCAAATGTTGTATAGTATAGTATATATATATTAGTTCCATTACATTGATAGTAAAATCCCTATAGAAATTTATAAACGAGCAGCGTTAAAAATCGCATTAAGACCATGTACCCCCTTCTGTGAAAAAACTTCTGGCTGGTACATCAACCTTAAACTCACTTGGAACTACCTACTTGTCTCAATTTGACCGCAAAAATCCATTTCCGAACCACTTGGAGACAGTCCAATCTGGTCGTAATCGTTTTTGTATAGTAAATATTTTTCGAGCAGCTTTTTTGGTACCTCATGAACTAGCCGCTATTTGTTCACTCTTGGCTTTGAAAATACATTAATACTTTAATAAAAAATCTTGTATTATCGCTAAAGTATCTTCGTGTCTTTTAATTATTTACAAGCTGAAAAAACAATATGAGATTTGCTTGTTTGCCGCTCTATATCCACTGTAATATTGAAAAATAGAAAAATAGAGCATTGCTGGGACCCCATTTAAAATGAAGTAATGAAACCCTCAATATGTGATCCATCAATAAATTTGGATGCTTGCAGTTCTAGACGTTTTATCAAGAAATCCCTCACTTTTATGAAATCTAGACTTATTTTGATTCATGTTTGACCTTTGTGGATTTATGTGCTTGTACGCGTAGAATCGTGTACATGCATTCTAGAAATCTTCGAGTCCTGACCCTAATAATTGTCTCTCGTGGCACGAGCGCCTAGCGAGCGTCTCCGGTCTCCTCATTTCCCCCTTGCGGATTTTCTCCCTCATCTGCCCTGATTATAAAATGCTAAGGAGAAACCTTGATCGTGCGCGAGGCAATCCCACGACATTATTCCTTACGTCGGTTATATCGCTTGTTGTAGGTGGTCGGTTGTAGGTTACAAGTAGTCATGTTACGTACGTACCTTACCTACATATTCTATAATACGCGGTGCAGACTGCAGAACCCAGAACAAGCCAGAAACTCTCGCCAGTTCAGATCATCTCTCGCTCTCTCATCGCATCGGTCGCAATTTGAATAATTCCCTTTCTCGAACGTTTCCCGTCTTTAAATTCGCCGTCTTTCGAGCGAAACTTCTGTGTTGCACTCATCGGCGTTCCACTGGACTGCCCCTAATGCGGCGAATTCCAGTCGATTTTCTGGCCTTTTGCTACCGGCGAGGCCGCTGCTCTGAGGATTTCATAATAATATTCCTGGCTTCTTGAGCCCGAGGGGGTTCATGATATAGACCCTTCTTCTCTTTCCTGCAGTCCAAATCGTAATAGAAGCAAACAGTTCAGTGTCCTCTTTTGAACAGAATTTAAAATCGGAAATATTGCCTTCTTTTAATGAAACTGAGATGCATTTAGAATATATGTGTCATCATTTCTCAACTGCCCCAACTTTAAAAGTTATGTTCATCAATTTTATATAAATCCTGGGATTATGTTCACCTACCCAACAGTACTTGATCGACAAATTTATAGTTCAGGATTATTACCTCTTGTCTGTTTTGTTTTGAACCAAGTGAACATCTTCTCTATACAAACAAAATTATTTGCTTGCAAGATTAGGTGAAGTTTGTCGAAAATGGATAATTTTTGCTGCAAAAAGATTCATCTAATTCATCGAACATTGCAGCCAAATAATTCTGTTTGTATAAAGAAAATGTTCAGTTGATTCGAAACAAAACAGGCAAGAGGACGATGCTGTTGTTTCAAAACAACTTTTTCTCTGAGTGAAGTTGAAACATAATTCGTCGCCCTAAAATTATAGTACGCCATATCCCTCAACTGTCAAACTGAGAAAATGAGGTTCAAAGTTTAAGCAAAATATACTTTACAAAAGCGTTGTCAAATGTCTAAATAAGTTTATCGGTAAAAACCAATGCATGATCAAGAAAATATTAGCACAAATTTTAATACTATTATGAATGTATTTTAGCTGATGTGGAAAATTGGTTTTGGACATGGCGTAATATGGGATCCAAAAAATTCATTTTTTCTAAGAATTATAGTATGCCATGTCCACAAAATATTTATAAATGAACTATTTACAATAAAATTCTTGAGTAAAAAGTTTAGCAGAATGATTGTTTACATTATTCTGTTGCATTGCATACCTCGAATTACACGAATGATTCGAAAATTAATGACCTTTGAGTAATATCCCGATGGTTACTTTTTAGGTAAAATATATTTTTGAAAATTGTTATTTCTCAAATTGAACTTAGGTTATCCATATAAAATATGTACTACGAAGTTGGCATTTTTCCACTTATAGCAATGCAAAAAAGGACATGGCGTGATATAATTATAACTTTTAATTAACGCCACTATTTTAATTGATAATTGTAGCAGCTGAGGAAATAAATTTCAGAGAAAAATTGATTAAAAAACAAAGTTGAACCCTTGCCGAGCCTAAAAATAATAATAGTTCAAAAATTTCAAAAAGTGGACATGGCGTAGTATAACTCTAGGGTGACGATCTGTGTCATCTTTATATGAAATTAGAGATGTAGAACAAGAATGCGATGTTTTTAAAAACAATGTAAAATGAAAAATTCTGAAGTATGGGGAAAGCAACATTTTCAACTCCGATCAAAGTGGCTTCAATTTTGAATTACATAGTGGAAGAACTTTGAGCTTTCAAGGAACAAAAACTTTGGAAAATGTTGTTCAATCGGTTTCCTCTACCACGCACAGCTATACAATGCAGCCAGCCATATCTGCCGATGAAAGACTACTTTCACCCCTTTTTGTAGTTTTAAAAGAACCATTCGAACAATTTGGACCAAGAATAAAAGAAGGACTTTTTAAGGCAAACAATATTTATTGGCAAGCATCGAAATCGGGTAAACTTTCTTCAGAATTGCTTCAAATGTGGCTTCATGATGTATTTTTCCCTAACGTAGGAGAAAATTCGGTGTTATTATTAGATTCATGGAGTGGCCAGTGTGAACGAACCATGCAAACAGCAATACCAGAAGGTAAAAAAAAGGTACTAAAAACCATTCCAAAAGGCACAACTGGGAGAATTCAGCCCTTGGATGCGTTTGGCTTTAGGATTTGGAAGAATTTCGCATGAAAAATCTCTGTCACTACTATTTTCTTGAAGTCTGATATTAAATTGCATAATAGGAATAACATTATAAAATTACAGTCCCTTACACATAATCAATTTTCTTCACCTAGATTTATTGACGTATTCAAATATTCTTGGTATAAAAGCGGATATACAGAAAATAGACCTCCACATTTTGATAACCCTGTGTAGACTTTTGTTTCAACAAAGATATGGAACCTTCTTGTGATATTTGCGGTGATGTAGCAGTAAGAACATGTGCATGGTGCAAGAAGAGGTTGTGCCCAAAACACTTTTTCGAAGAATATCACTACTGTGAAAACCTCGTGCCTTAAAAATCGAAATTATATTGTTTCTTTTCAACTAATATTTAATTATTTCAAAAAATTTTAGATTGGAATTAGAATTAAAATTAGATTAGAATTTTATGCGCAGTCTTACAAATGGTGAAATTAAACCACACGTATCATATGACAAATTTATTTTTTATTTCGTAGAAGATATATTGTAAGTCGAAAGCCTGGAGCAATAAGGGTTAAAGGGACGATATGTGTAAGGGTAAAAGTATGTGTGTGCAATTTTTCAACGTAAATATGTACATGCCTGAATATTAATAAAAATTTATATGTACATGTATATTCAGTGAATTGGAGTATTTCCTCACTGTAAATTTTCTTCGACCGTTTTCTTAAATAACGTAGTTATTTTTCATGAATAAAATTAATTTGGTCATACGGTCATACAAAAGGCAATAAATTCAGATGTTAAAGAATTAAAATTTATTTGTCATGTTTAACCGACGTACGTTTCGACCTAATTGCAGGTCTTCTTCAAAGGTAGTTATCACCTAAGTCAAAAATTAATATAATTGTAAATTCTAATTTAATATACATTTGTTTTATAGATAGTTAAAAAGTTAGTTTAAAGACATTTTTCGTTTATTTACCTGTCGTGATGTTGATAAATCTTTCAAACATTTCAATTCTGTTGTTTATATTATGGTCATTTTGGAGTAAAATTTTCTTAGTTTATCCACATTACGGTTTCA
>JAABKJ010014148.1:0-10164 GCA_011634705.1 Andricus grossulariae
TTATTGAAAAGGAATTGTCTCTCGTGGAGCAGTATTGAAACTAAAAGTCTTTTAAGATTTGAGGAATTTATGTAATTGCCCAACAAAATACGGAAAATAAATTTTGAGTTTGAATATCCATGTCCCTTTTTTTTTGAATCATCACGCATATTTTTAGTTTAGTTCAGGAAATGTATAATCAAACGTGTACGGAAATTTTCAAGAAGCTATACATTATAATTTGCGTCTAAATCGTACAAAATAGTTCTTCTCATTTATCTGTTAAGATTTAGAAGAGCCTGAAAAAGTGATACGCAGTCGTACAATGTTAAATTAGTAGATGTTTCACTTTATATTAAGTACAGTGATCGAATATAAATTCCGTTTTCATTTTTCCTTCCGAATCATCAACAAAATTCCTCCTACAGAAAAGGTATTAATTTGTGTTTTGCGATAAAGAAGTTTGATCTTTATCTTGAAAAGATTAAGCTTCTTCTAACCATACTTGGATTAAAGGTAGTATCGTATATTTCGATTTCATTGGCCGTATTCTTGACTTCTCCAGTCTTTATCTGCAGATGAGTTCTTCCACACATTTCTGCAAGGTCGGAAGGTTTGATTTGTCGATTATTCTTGAGGCTTCAATTTTTGACTTTCGCGGTGTAGATTGTTTTATTGGTTGTGTAAAAGTTTTTTATATTGGTTACATTTCAGATCCAAGGGAAGGAATTACAGATATAACTTTGACGTGATTTTCTTCTGCCATAGTTATTATTTCAAAATTCGGAGTGTAGCTCTGCTGACCGTCTAAAATGAGAAGAACGGGACAATTCTTGAGAAGGTTTCACTTTCTCGAAAAAAAATGAATAAACCATCTAACAAAAAGGTGATAATAAGTAAGGAAATAAATATTTATTTTAACAATATGTTTTATTCATCTGAAGGAATGCTTCATTAGTACAAATTCATCAACTCTCTGTATCAAACAAATTTCTTTTTAACTTAATTAATATTCTTTTGGATTAAATAAATCTACAGACTTGATTTAAATGCGATTGAAAATCTCTTATCATTTATAAGGTGTTACTTGAAAATGTATTGGTGCAAATACGGCTCTGATGAAAAGGAATTGTCTCTAGTGGAACAGTATTGAATCTTAAACCGTCTAAAATTAGGAGAGCAGGGTAATTCTTGAGAAGGTTTCACTTTCTCGAAAAAAAATGAATACACCATCTGATGAAAAGGTGATAATAAGCAAGGAAATAAATACTTATTCAAAGAAAATGTTTTATTAATCTGAAAGAATGATTCACTGGTATAAATTTTGCAACTCTTTGTATGAAACAAATTTAATTTTAACTCAATTAATATTATTTTGTAATAAATAAATCTACAGACTTGATTCAAGTGCGTCCTCATCAATTCAAAGAATCGATCTTATTGAAACACAAATATACGAAATATTTATTTCAATCAAGAAAATACAGTGATCAATTCCTTTAGATCAAAAAAAGATATATGTCTGGTCCAAATAAAAATTATTCCTGTGGCCGTATATTTTCTTGATCCTACGAAATAAGCTTCAAGTAAAAGCATTATTTGCTTTTTTGCAATCATTTTTTCTTCAGTATAGGGAAAAGAATATCAGATTTGTGCTTAGAGTGTAAAAATCTACAAAAAAAGCATGTTATTTACTTTTGTTTTCTTAAACTATTGAATTAGCAGACTTAGCCAAACGACCGTTTTCAAAGTTTCATAAACAATTAAACAATTACTGTAGAGTTTGCTGCAGAAAGTAATTCTCTGATTCTTGTTATGGTTGATTTTAATATTGATCTAAATAATAATACATGATCATCAGCTATTAAAACATTTATGTATGAAAATAAATTGACATTGCTGTTGTGTGAAAACATTGCCACAACTGATTTTAATTAACAGATTTTTTGTTTTTGCTAATATCATAAAATTCACTGGGTGCAATTACGAGGCAATTCTCGTGATCAATCGGCCATGCGGTCTGATATTTTGACATTATGATTTAAGGAGGCTTACAAAGTTCATTTGAGTCAGAATCTAGTCAACTTGATAACACTTGAACATGCGTTTATTTCATTTATCAGACAACTACGTTTCCATAGTTGCTTTTAGATCCATTGTCTTCGAAGATAGCCCCAGATGAAGGTTTCGGTATGTAGCTGCTTCTAATAAAATAAGGCGGGGCTGGTAAAAAATGTAGTATTTTCATCATCACTGGTTTGAAAATATAAGAAATGAGGAAATTACAATGAAAACTTTACCTTTATTCGGATATTTTGTAAGAATGGCATAAGAAAGTATAAAAGAAGACTTGTAGGCATTCTTGTTTTACCCATCAAAAATGTTAGGAAAACAAAGATCGTATTTTCAGTCTAGCAACGCGAGATAGGGAAGATTGATTAAAGAAAGTGTTCTAAATTGCAATTGTAAGGTAGTTCAGAAAATTAATCAACATTTTTAAATGTCTGCCGATAATCGAGCGCGAAGTGTGTGTGTCTCGATGAGAATGTGTACCTCAAAGCCTACAGAGCTTTGAGCAATTTAATCTTCAACAATACTTTTATTACATGTGTTAGCTGATTGTCCTGTCATTGTCATGAGATTGAGGTCCGTTAAAAAAAATATGTAAGCATGAATTCATTCAGTTTCAATTAGCTTAATTAATTCATTTATATAAATTTGATGTGCATAAAAAAGTACAATATCCACGTACATGCAAATATATTCAAGATCACATTTTATACGGGATTACCGCGGATAGTTCGGGTACACTAATATTTTTCAGACATTTCTTATTCGTGTCCTATCTTTAATAAAATAATGCGAATATGCAATGATTAACACCCACGATAAGTGTTTTTGATTATTATTAATTATGGTGTATATTCTAGATGCACTTTTTGTGCGTATCCCTGCCAATTCTTTATCGATGTTGATACGACCTTTTGGGATTATCAAAAATTCGCTAAAAAATAACTTCTGTGCATATACACTGTTAATTTTTTTCGAAAATAAACGCAGCACATTGAGAAAACATGAAAAATGTATCATTTTAGCAGTTCAGTCGACCTCAAGCTTACCATATTCAACCGATTCATCTAAAAATGTCTGAATTAATTGACGTGCATCGAAACTCCAGACATGCAAAACTAACTTTAAAAGTAAAAACTTTTTTCCTAATCCGATTATTTGAAGGATAGGTTTCCAAAAAGATGCAAGCACCATTTTGAAAATTTTATAGGAGAAGCAAAAAGCGTTCCCTAAAATCCAATTTTCAATCAGGGCCAAAATTAATAATTAAGTGCTTTAAAGATAAATCACTGCTAAATCGAAACGTGATATTTTGGATTTGGAAATGTTATTAGGTTCTGATAATATGAAGAAAGAATTTTTTCCCTTCTAGCGTGTACGTTTTCTCAAATGTATACGGTTATTAAAAATCAATTTTTTTTAGAATAAAAAAGCGACAACTTTGTTTTCAAATACTGCAGTGCTAGAAGTCCTCTCAAATCTCTTGAAATTGTTGAAATCCTTCGAAATCCGTAAAAAACACTCCCATTTTTTCAAATCCCTTGAAATTCGAACTTTGAAGGCTGAACCTTTATTCATTTAGAGTAATAAAATCTAAACTGCAAATGAGACCACACAAGTTGAACTCTTTGGATTTCTAAAGTTTTTAATTTGAATCTTAAAACAATTTCAATTCAGAAACTTTTGATTCAATAGCTAAATAATTTACACAGACAATTATAGAAGCAACAGAGATTATAAGCTATGGATAAATTACGATGAAGCTTGCAATTATTAAATGATGCAATTTTAATAATTTGATTTTAGCAAGAATTCATAGTAGCTGGTACGTTCCAATGAACCATCTGTAATATTATCAATACTAATATATTTTTTTTTTTCTACGAACATCGTATTCTTGAATATAAATATTGGTAATGTGATTAAATTATTTATCTGAGTAGGACTTAATGTCAACTTTAAATTCAAAATTCTCAGTATCATATTTCAACTTTTGATACCAACATTTGAATTTTATAAAAATAACAAAATAAACTATTGCCTTGGTTGTCAACATTATTTCTCATGAATACGTGAAGATCGCATTTTATTTATATGATATTCTGTACTTATTCCCAAAGTTTATTTAGTCCAGAGACAAAGTACTAGAGTTTATTAGAAATACTTGAAAATAGGCTTGAGAATTCATTTCAATGTCAAATCATAAAATCTTACATTTTAAACATAAAAATGAAACGCTATTCCTTATCACTTGAATTCAGGGCCATGCGTGTTCGTCAACCATCAAGCATAGATAAAAGTGGAAAGCAATAGAAATATAGACTTCGCGAGTCAAAAAAATTCATTTTTTAGACCTCTCAGAAATGAAACATGTTCATAAGTTGTAATGAATTGAAGTTCATATCGTTTCTCAATTTGTATTTGCAGACTGTTCTCAAGAAAACTGCAGCTTTGAGGATATACTTGCTCATTGCAACATTCGGTTATACCTACTGAAAATCATTATTATAACTTATGATCCTCTGAATACAATTTTCATAATCTTGAAAAGAAACTTTATTTTTTTTAATTTGTGAAAAGTTTTGATATTGTTGTAGATCATATACCGTTTTTAATATTTATCGAATTTTAAGATATCACAGAAATAATTTTTACTTCTCTTTATTATATAGAAGAATCATAGGTAACAATGTCTGAAATATGAATATTGAAATTGGGATTCAATCATTTATGAATTGAAAATGCTGTAATTTCAGAAAGGGTTTTTGAAAATATTTCAAAAAGTTCATACAATGATATTTTATTTCTCCCGAACATCAGATGAAAATTTTAGTCTTTTTTTATTTGTTTCAGGTAGGTATCTGGCTTTATCTTTTTGATCTTATATTCCATATGCTTCATTATTCTGGTAAGAAAAACTTCATCAGCTTTATATTTTTATAATAACTAGAATCATCAGTTGTGCACTACGCGCTTGTGTAGCTTTTCGATGTAAAATGAAAAATAATTTTCAATACAAAATAAAAATTTCGACGAATCATCTATTTTTCAAATATATTGGGTTTTGTGCGTATATGAATATAATTTTCCTAAGATTTTCGAAAACATAAAAAAAGATTTTCGAAGATTTTAGAGATTTCCAAGCAAAATTTGAATAAAAAACTTTCTTTTAAAATAAGTTGTTGAATTTTTAAAAATAAAAGATTATCTATCACAGAAAAATGCAATATATTGTTGATATTTCCAATAAAAAGATTTACATTTTCTATCAAAAGGAATTGAGCTTATCCAAAAAAGACTAACCTTTGACAAAATAGTTGAATCCTCAACCGAAAAAGCTTAGTTTTCAGCTACTTAATTTTTACCCAACTTCATTTTTTCAAAACGAAAACATGAATTTACGACAAAATATTGGAATCTTCAAACCAAACACAAACCTTCAAAAGAATATATAAACTTCCAACTTTGAATAAAAAAGAAACGAATTTGCAACGGAATCGTGAAATTTACAAACATATATTTGAATTGTTTACCAAAACAAAAATTTTAACGACAAATCAAGAAAAAGATGAAATTTCTGGAGACAGGAGCAAAGAGATATTTATTAAGAACAAGCAAAGAGGGGAATATAAAATTTGTCTTTAAGCTTATTGAGCTATTATAAAACGCTTTCATTGCAGGAAAATTTTCAGCAAAAATCGCAAACTTTCTTGAAAGTTATCATCAAGGAACGCACTAAACGTTATTCAAGTTCGTAACTTTACTCCTACTGGTGCACCCCCCCCCCCATAACTGTTACGAACGCTAGTTTTTTTATGATGACTGATTTTAGTTGCGGTTAGACTATTCGAAAACATTATACAGAAAGGAGATCCTCTTTCTCTTCGCAAATCTTTCTCAAATTGCAAATTATTTATATTATCTACAGTTGAATGGTTATAATACGCGCAGATATTTTTCTATGCTAGCTAAACCATTTATGAGGCCAGGAGATCTTTTGATTCTAACTATTAAATTTTTCTCGGAAACGAGGCATGATATCGTTGAAAAGCAGGAGGTATTTTTCATAGGACAGTGAAGTTTCTTTTGCAGTCAGAAATGTGTGCTTTTCACCCGCATGATATGGGTTTCTATTACTATAGCGAAATGCTTTCAGAATTTATTTACGACAAAATTCTTGTTTCCACTATCAGTAATGTAATTTATGGTGTTGTGAAGAAACTCGATGATTTTTCGTTGTTGACACATCCCCTAAACTTGTTTCATTTGGTGAACGAATGAATGCTTATTTTTCTTTTCTTCTGAAAATAATTTTAAACTGTTGTCGTGGGGCCTTAAACAGTCCCAGGATGATACAAATGTTTAATTAATGTTAATTGTCGTAAATATAATTATTTGTTGGCAGGAAATATAAGTGATGTTACCATAGGCTAACAAAAATTTTCTGACCCAATTAGACCAAGAATATTACACCGTGACTTTAAAAACTACCCTGCATAGGGGTTTAAATATTATATTTTGAATTTTGACAATTTTATACGCCGTTCTCCGGATTTTCTGTTACTAGAATGACTTCATGAGATTATTAACGTTTAAAGTAATATTCTTTCACTGGATTATTGCGCAAATATTTCTCTGCATTTTTCGTAATGCAAAACGCTCGATGAACGTCGCGTCGTTCTTAAAGTCTCGGCTCGGTTCCCATCGGCTCCCATCGGCATCCATCGGCTCCTATCGAGTGTCCATCCCCGCAACGCTCTTTTCCATTAGCCATGATGGATCATATCTATTAGCCAAAACTACTTACAAACTTTGAATAATTTCAAAGTATCTATCAAGCACGTCACATTACTATGCATGTCTCTACAGAGTACATATATAATAGTAATTCTGCCAAAAAATTTATTCATTTATGTTATTTCCATTTCTAACTACTTATATTTTTGTAATTTGTAATCGATTCTCTACTAATGTTTGCTACTTTAGATTTTACTGTTGAAAATATTAATACTTGCTATTCTTGAACAGAAAAATTTCATTAATATAATATAAATCTATTGTAACCTATTTTAGTCAGTTTTCCATCAAAAAGTTTCTCCGTGTGAAAGAACTATAATTTTTACCGCTGAATTTGAATCAGGGAGGAATAGGACTGTTGGTTTGAAGTAAATTTGAAGGAAGATATACATAAAGAATTATGGATATAAAATTAAAAAAGTTCGGACAAACTCATATTTATCTTACGATAAAAAAAATTATTTTATTTTTTTACATTTTCTAATTGTAAATTAGAAATTTGGCATCTCCCGGCAGGCGAGAATTCCTTGCGTGCCATCTAGTGACCATCATCTGAAACAGAAAGTTTTTTGAAATTTAACAAAAAAACGTTTGAATTAGGGATACGTCTTCATAAAAATTATTTAATACTATTCTGAATTACGATTCATAATAGAAGAATTTTCTTCATTAAAATTGATGATTTTCTCTGAACTAATCGTCTCTTAGAATAACAAATTGATGGCTTGCTTTCTGCTGTCCAAAGTAAAATAATAATACTTAAATGAACTTGTTCAGGTCGACTTTCCGATTGTAAAGTATAAGAGAATAACTTTAAATCGCAAATTCACTTATGCACCTTTTTATCTTGGACGGCAATTTTATTAAATTACTAGTACCTAATAGATTACTTTTATCATATTCTTAAATCCCACAATATAACAGTTTACAGTCATAATTATCATCACTGTATCAATGAAAACGTTCACTAGAATCTATGCCTGAAATTTTGAATAATGTGAATTAGAATTACAATTTCATTCCTCCTTAGGTATTTTTTTTTTAAATAATTGTGAAGTTAGTTTTTGCATTAACTAACTGCCTTATTTCTTGCAAGAAGTAACTTTTAGCTTGAAAAAAGAGATAAATGTAAATAACAAAACTACTTTTCTTCACATTCACATGCGAAGTCCTTGTTTCCTCATCCTTTACATACATTAACCACACACACAAATTTTAGTAAAAAAATATGGTGATTTTAAGAAAAAATTCATTAATATTTTTAGAAATGCAAAAATGATTTTCTTTTCCAAAACTCTCAAATTCGTTTCGTTTCATTTTGTTTGAAAAACAACATATTTAAGATGCGAAGGATTCTGTGATTTAAAGTTGCACTGCACGTATGATTTAGAATTCATTCCTAAATAGAAAAATATTGGATCGTTACATTTTTTACACTTCATTTATAATTATAATTCATTCTTGTAACCTTTTTCAGTCAAATATTCTTTAATTCAAAATTATTGATTTTTTTAAATGTTCAGCTTGAAGCTGAACAAATTTAAGATATTTAATTGAAAAGTCAACATTAAAATAACTAAATACAAGTCGCGACAGGTTTGATTCTGATGTTTCAAATTGCAGAAGTTTTAGCCTGTTAATTCGAAATCTTTTCACTTTACAAGTTGAGTTTGAAATGTTCAATATTTTAAAATAGTTTTAAATAAGAAATAATTCTCTTTACAATTTGTAGTCGTAACATGTTCTTATTTTAAACTGTACAACTAACTAAAACTGCCTTAATGCAAATATATATGTACAATTCTCGTAGGCGGAACTATAATGAGAAAAGTAAATATTCAAAGCATAGAAAAACTTAATATCTGAAGGTTGCTGCGACAGCTATTTAACAAATAATGGTGTAATATGTCATAAATTTCTAAGATGTAATGTATAATATTCCACAAAATTGACCTCTCATTCTATTTCCCACGATATTCAGTTTCCAACTGCTTCAATATCTCTTTTGTATAATAAAATATAATTCACTCTTGAACCAAATAACCAAATCCAACTATATTTTTGTGTGAAAGTTTATTGTTTTTATCGAAAAGGCTACTATTTCATTTTTGGTTCGTCATTCATTTCGTTTGGTTGAAAATTCTATTATTCAGTTGAAAAGTTAATAATTTTGTTGTCAATGCAACTATATTGTTAAAAGGTCATCTTTTTTATCGGAAGCACAAATACTTGTGAAAAATTCACATTTGTAGTTAAAAGTTCATATCTATGGTTAAAACTTCAACTATTTTAATGAACATTCTTTTCCTGTTTGGTTGAAAATGAATTTTTTAGCTGACAATTAAACTATTTCATTTTTCATTAAAAATGTATGCTTTTTATTACAAGGTTTGAATTTTCCGTTGAAAATTCATGTATTCTGTTAAAAATTCGTGTTTCGTTTTAGAAATTTATTCTTCTTTGTTGAAAATTCATCCTTCTTGATTAAAAATGCAATCGTTTGGCTGAAATATAAGCTGTTGCATGTTTCCTCGAGAATTCATCTTTTTTGGTTGAAAATTCGATTATTTAATTCGAAGTTTTTCATTGAGGTTTAATAATTATAGTTCAAAATTAAACTACTTGCTTTTAAATGAACTTTGATGTTGACAATTTTATTGTTTTGTAGAATATTAATTTTTTTGGTTTGAAAATACAACAATTTGGTAGAAAATTAAACTATTACATTGAAAATTGAACTTATGTTGAAAATTCATCATTCATTATAGAAAAGTCATCCTTCTTGGTTGAAAATGAACTTTTTTTATGTAAATTCAACTGTCTAGCCCAGAGAATTACCAGCAAATAACTTGTTTGAACACGCTGTACAAGGCCTTCAAAGCCATCCTAAATGACAGGATTGTTCCAAGAATCAAGTCTGCGTGGAGAAGGATAAATGAACAACGTGGTTCGAAAAAAGGTGTAGCAGGATGTCAAGAGAATCTGCTGAATGAGAGAAGCGTACGTAAAGACGCTGCAGCCCTTTAGCACGTCCTGTGAATGGCCTGGATTGACTAACGGAAAGCTTTCGATTCAACATCTCATAGACTTATCATCTGTCTGTTGGAAAGCTTAAAGGTGCATCCAAACATAGTGAGATGCATAGAGAGATTGTCGCCCCTTTGGAAAACTAGATTTACTAACACATCTGGAAATTACCGTGTGATAACGAACAACGTCACCTTCCAGAGGGGCGTCTTTCAGGGCGATACCATGAGGCCTTTGCTTTTTTGCATCACACTTCTGCCTCTATCTCTCGCACTACGAAATTCTTCTGGA
>JAABKJ010014149.1:0-10164 GCA_011634705.1 Andricus grossulariae
CTATTCCAGTTGAAGATTTATCAATTTAGTTGAAGATTGATCACTTCGTTTGAAATTGGCTCTATTTTTTTGAAAATGATTTTTTTAAACTGAAAATGTAATTATTCCAGTTGAATATTCCATCATTTTAGTTAACAATTCATCTCTTTGATTAAACATTTATTTGTTTAACTAAAAATTTAACTATTCAATTTTGGGTTGAAAATTGATCCTTTTTAGTTGAAAATTAATTCATCTTTTTGGTTTAAAATTCAACTATTCCAGTTGAAGATTTATCAATTTAGTTGAAGATTGATCACTTCGTTTGAAATTGGCTCTATTTTTTTGAAAATTATTTTTTTTACTGAAAATGTAACTATTCCAATTAAGTATTCCATCATTTCAGTTGAAAATTCATCTCTTTGGTTGAACAATAATTTTTTTAACTCAACATTTAACTTTCCATTTTTGGTTGAAAATTGATCCTTTTTAGTTGAAAATTCATCTTTTTGGGTTAAAATTCAACTATTCCAGTTGAAGATTCATCAGTTTAGTTAAAAATTGATCACTTCGTTTGAAAATGGCTCTATTTTTTTGAAAATAATTTTTTTTCACATGATAATGTAATTATTCCAGTTAAATATTCCATCATTTTAGTTAAAAATTCATCTCTTTGATTAAACATTTATTTGTTTAACTAAAAATTTAACTATTCAATTTTAGGTTGAAAATTTATCTTTTTGGTTTAAAATTCAACTATTCCAGTTGAAGATTGATCACTTCGTTTGAAAATGGCTCTATTTTTTTGAAAATGACTTTTTTAAACTGAAAATGATTTTTTTTAAACTGAAAATGTAATTTTTCCAGTTAAATATTCCACCATTTTAGTTAAAAATGCATCTCTTTGGTTGAACATTAATTTTTTTAACTAAAAATTTAACTATTCAATTTTAGGTTGAAAATTGATCTTTTTTAGTTGAAAATTCAACTATTTGAGTTGAAGATTCATCAGTTTAGATGAAAATTGATCACTTCGTTTGAAAATGGCTCTATTTTTTTGAAAATGATTTTTTTTTAACTGAAAATGTAAATATTCCATAATTTTAGTTGAAAATTCATCTCTTTTGTTGAAAATTAATTGTTTTAACTGAAAATTTAACCATTCAATTTTAGGTTGAAAATTGATCTTTTTTAGTTCAAAATTAGTCTTTGTTGGTAAAAATTAATCTTCTTGATTGCAAATTTTAGTATTCCAGTTAAAGACTCATAATTTCAGTTGAAAATTCATCACCTCGGGTAAAAGTTAATTTTTTTACTGAAAATGTAACTATTCCAGTTTTGGTTAAAAATCGATCTTTTTTAGTTCATAATTCAACTGTTTGGTTTAAAAATTGTCTTTTTAGTTGGAAATTCATGTATTTTGTTGAAAAGTCGCCTTTTTTAGAAGAAAATTAATCTTTTTGATTAAAAACCAGAGTATTCCAGTTAAATATTCATCATTTTAGTTGAACATTCGTATTTTTCGTTGAAAATAAAACTACTTGAAAACTCTTTTGTTCAAAATTCATCTATTCCAGTTCAAGATTTATTATTTTAATTGAAAATTCATTGCTTTGGTTGATTTTTTTTAAACTGTTATTTTTTAGTTGAATATTCAACTATTTGGTTGAAAATTGATCTTTTTTAGTTGAAAATTCTACTATTTGGTTGAGAATTCATGTATTGTGTTGAAAAATCGTATTTTTTTGTTAGAAAATTAATTTTTTTTTTGAAAATTCAACTATTTGGCTAAAAATTAATCTATTTGTTAAAATGCAATATTTTTACTTGAAAAGTTAGGAATTTGAAGCGGTTTACATTGAATTTAAAATAGAACCCACATTAATTTCACATAAATCTGCACTGAATGTTAAGTATAAGACGATAAACTAAACATTTGTTTCAATTATTATTAAAATTCATGGACTCAAGAGAGAAATTCAAGAAATAATTAATTTTGTTTTTCGTATTATTTAATTAATCGATGGTGGTAATATATTTAAGAATATCTCGTAATATCATTTTTCAAAGCTTTTTCAATTAACTATGTTAATTGAACCCCTAAAAGCTGGAAATTTTTTTATAATAAACTCGCGAAACTCAATGCATATTCAGACTCGATTGTTTAAAAAAATGCGAAACATTTGAATGGAACTATGAAAAATTATACCTGAAAAAAAACGTGGAATAGTCAGGCAATTTTTTTCCATAAGCCACGAAAGTCTCCGGTTAAATAAAAAAGCAGAATGTAAGTAAAAATGTTTATTGACGTAAAACGAACATCGTAACAATGAGATTTTCACAATAATACAGAATTACTCGATATCTAGCACAGCAGTCAACCAACTAATTGTGAAACTAGCGATCGAAAATCGAGCAACGAATGCCTCGAGGCTATTTTTTTCATTATACTGCGTACTCTCCAGTTCATCAGTCACTTAATATCTTCTTATATTTCTACAACACTCATTTCAAAATACTCACAGGAGGATAGCGTCAAATCGAGAAAAAAAATTGTATTTACAACCAGGTATCTTACATCGGCACGTTAAATTACCCCTCCTTTTATCACGCATGATGCACTTTCCCAGTGGCATAAATATTTCCAAACACCAATTCTTCTCTGCAAATGAAAATGCGATTTTAACTATTACGAGGAAAATGCAAGCGGTAGTATTTCAGTTTCAATCTTATATTTCTTCTGTATATACCTTTCGAGACTTTCTAAAGGGTGCTTCTTAATTTTTTTTTTGAAAATGAGGCGGGATATGTATTTCATTGAGAAAAAAAAGTGCGAGTTCAGAACGAAAAAACTTCCATCTTGGACTCTTATGAAGTTTGTCCTTTCTTTGCTACGACGAGTAACGATTTTGAACTTATTTAAATGTAGAAATCGAAACTTGTGTCAGCATTGGAGAACTTAATGAGTTGAAAATTATTGGCGGGAAGCTGAGGCCACACTTAAACTTAATCTCCAAAAATAAAAAGGAATCATTCCAAATTTGTGGAATTCGTTTCATTTGGAATGTTGGAATCTCGAGCAGATTGTGCAATTCAAAAGAATGACTAAATTCGAATTAAAAAATGCAAATCCACTTCATAGAAAACGTCAAGCTGCTTTTTTTTTGTATATATTATTACACCACTGTTCCACGAAGACTTTCTCGCGACGCAGCTCTCATCGGAGAATAATTTCTTCGCTTACGTGCACAGTCATACGTATTGTGCAAAATGTATTCCAGCTCGAAAAAAGATCCACGCGCTCGTATCAGCGCGATACTTTGGTACTAATAACATCGTAATTTAATAAAAAATTAATTAATCTAGTTTAGAATGCTCTGGACACAAGCATCAATCAGTTTTCTTGGCCGTCGTGTCCTTTGGAGGCTCTGCCTTGGCTGCATTGTCCTTCGCAGGTTCGATAGCTTTTGGTCCGTCTTTTTTCTCTTTTTTCTCCTTTTTCTCCTTCAACTCCGCCTCCATTTCTCCCGAGAATCCAAACTCGTTAACTCTTGAGAGATCAGTTTTGTAGATCCAGCGTTGATAGAGGAATATGCAAAAGACAATGTCATCTCGGAAACAACCTAGCCTGTAAAGTGTCGGCATTTTGATGACGAAAGCGAACACGTCGTCGATGAACGTGTTCAAGAATTTGTAGGACAACATGCGCCAGGGAAGATGCGCAACGCTCTTGAGTTTGTAATTGATGAAGAGCTGTGGTGTCATCATGATGAAGCCGAAAGTCAAGAGGAATCCGTAGAGCATGCTGAGAACCCAAGAATACCAGCTCTTGTGTTCGAGGTACATGAGAGAGTAAACTGCGTAGCCTCCGAGAAGTGGGAAAAGGGCCCAAGATAGATACTTGAAGGCGAGTCTGTCGTACATCTTCGTCGAAGATTCGACGTAGGATCCTTTGTCGTGAATAGATATCCTGGGGAAAATTCCAAGGACCTTGGATTCTCGGTTTACTTCGATGTCTACGGTCTTGTTGATCTTCCAGATTTCGATGCAGAGACCAATCGCGCAACTTATCCGGACGACGGTGTTGGTTTCGTTGTCGAGGACGTAGAGGAGAACGATGAGGGACTGGAAAACGTTGAAGAAGACCGACCGGACGGAGAGACCTTCGAGAGATTTACGGTTGTTCCAGAATTCAATATCTGTGAAGAGAAAGAGATTTTAGATTTCGGAACCTTTTAGGATCTTCAGATTTTTGTTATTTAGTGATCATTTTTACCATTTTTAAATGCGAGGAACTCGAAGATGCTGTGTAGGATTGATACGGCGAAAGTCAGACCCAAGAGATAAGGATTCGTCTCGAGGAGAGCTTCCTTCAGAGTGTCTTGGTCGCTCTCTTCTTCCTCGGCACTTCCTGAAATTTTATAAATATTTTTAGAATGCAGATTCGAAAAACTTGTATGTCAAAACTCGAATTTTTAGACTTGCAGACCTCGGACTCATTTAAAAAATTCAAAATAGTGTTAATAGTAGCATAAATTTTGCAATTTATTAAATATTAAATCCCTTAAATATGGTGAAGTCACTGGGATCTCTGAAATACGTAGAAATCTTCTAGAAGTCCCTTAAAATTTAATTTCATTGATTCCCTAAAGTTCTCTAGAAATCCGTTGAAATCGTTTAAATATCACTGATGTCCTGGATACCTCTGAAATCCTACGAAATTTCTTGAAAACCCTAACAATTTTGAAATCTCGTTAAATTCTTTGAAATTTGTTAGGAAATTCTAAACTCTTTAAAATCCCTTAAAATGTAGTAACCCCACGAAAATCGAGTAAAATTCCGTAAAACATCTTGAAATCTGTAATATCTTTCAAAAATTCTGAAAAAATCATGAAATTTTTTTTATCTCTTAAATCCCCTGAAATCTTGTAAAATCCCATTAAATCTGATAAAGCCTCCTGAAATCTTTTTAAATACCCTAAAAGTATTAAAATCCCTCAAAATTTTGGAAATCCACTGAATTCTGTTGAAATCCTCTGAAATCTCAGGAAAACACCCAATTTTTAAAACCCTTTATAGAAATTTCTTATCTGTAATCTTATTTTATAAACAGCACTATAAGAATTCCTTGAACTTATAGAAATCTTTTTAATCTTCTGAAATCAATTATATTTTTAATCTCTTTAAATTGTCTATAGCCCTACGAAATTCTTTAAAATCTCATGAAATTCCTCGGAATATTTTAAAATATACTATATCCTTTAAAATCATAAAAAAATGTAAATTCCTTCAATCTTTTGAAATCCCGCAGAGCAACTTCAAATCTTTCATATTTCCTAATATTATTTCTTTGAGAATGTTGATGTTCCTTTAAAAATGTTTAAATCTTTTTTAAATCCTCTTCGACCCCATAAAATTCCATGAAATCCGTAGAAATCCCTTAAAATTTCATTCCATTTCATTTACTCCCTAAATTTCTCTATAAATTCTTTGAAATTCCCTAAAATCCCTTGAAATCTTTGAAATCCTTTGATGCCATTTTCAAATCCCTTAACATTTTTGATATCTTTTGAAATTTCTTGCAGGCCTTCGCTAATTGGCTAAAATAATCTGTCCGCCATCTCAACTAATCACAACATACCGGAAAATATTATGAAATCTTACTGATTCTTATGAATTGACCAATTATTTCAACATTCAACCAAGTAGTTGAATTTTCAACCCAAAAAATTAATTCTCAACAAAAAACAGATTAATTTTCAACCAAACATTTTTAACCAAAAAAAGATAATCTTTCTGCCAAAAGACATGGATTTTCGAATCAAAAAGACAAACATTGAAGTAAAAAAGATTTTTTAGTAGATAAAATTAAAAATTTAATCCAAAATGTTTCATTTTTAAACCAAAAAGATGATCTTTCAATAAAACAGTTGAATTTTCAACCAAATACTTAAAATTTTAACCAAAAAGATGAATGCTCAACAAAATACATACATTTTTTATGAAATTTTAACAAATTACGTACATTTTTCACTAAAAAGTTTCAACAATAGATGTGGTGCTAATCGAAATTTTATTGAGAATTAATTTTCAATTAAAAAAAAAACGAATTTTTAACTAAAATTATGAATCTTCAACCAAAAAATTAAATTTAAAGAAAGTTTTTCAACTTCCAATCAAGAAGATGAAGTTTCAACCTAAAAATATAATACATAATATGTCGACAAATAAATATTTTTATTAAAAATAAAAAAAGTTGGATTTAACAAGCCATGACGAATTTGTAACAAAATACTTTAATGCTTAACTAAAATAGACTAATTTAAAGAAAAAACAAAAGTACATAGATTTTCAATCAAATAGTTAAATTTTCAACAAAAAATTAATTAAACCGAAACAGATTAACTTTTAACCAAACAGTTACATTTTTAAATAAAAAAGATGAAATTTCTACAGAAGGAGATTAATTTTCAAATCAAAAAGATGAATATTCAACAAAATAGTTGAATTTTCAATTTAAAAAAAATTTGTTCGCAAAGAAAAAAAAATGCAAACAAACTGATGAAACTTCAAGCCATAAATTTTCAACCAAGAAGTATGACTAAAAAAAATTGTCGATTTTTTCAACAAAATAATTAAATTTTGAAACAAATAAAACAAAATGTAATACAAAAATTAATTCTTAACCAAATATACAATAGTAAATTTTTCAACCGAAAATAAGGAATTGTCAACCAAAAATAGTTGAATTTTCTTATTGGGTTCTATTAATACAGTTCGCATTTAAGTGAAGAAATGAGAAAAAGGGGAAAGATTGTGAAACCTGCGATAAATAAATAAAAATTTTGCTACACTAAATAATAACATTTTAAATAAACATTGAACTTCATTTTTAATACTTGAAAAATTGTATGACACTATTTACACTATTTTTTATCTTTAAAGTGAGTCAGAGGCCTGTTCTTATAATCTTATAAAATACTCTAAAATCTTACAAATCTTTCCAAATTTTTTAAAATCTTTACAGTTCTTGGATATCCTATAAAATCGCGTCGGTGTGGTAAAATCCCTACAAATCCTTTGAAATAATTTGAAATCCCGTAAATTATCTTAAAATTGGTAATATCTTTTGACATTTCTTCAAAATTTTTTAATTCCTTTACAATCAGATGAAACTTCTTGAAATATCGTAAAATTCTTTGAAATCTTTAAAATTCTTTAAAACCCCATGACATTTTTTTAAATACTCTAAAAGCTTAAAAACTCTATTAAATATTTTCAAATCCCTGAAATTAGTTAAAATTCTTCATAAAGGAATGAAATTCCGAGTTAAATTTTTAGAAATACTTTGAAATGTTTTGAAATCTTAAATTTGTTTTTCTTTTTTTTTTTTGAAATGACGGTTATGTTATTTTAATAATAATAGTATATAATAGTAGCACTAGTGTTATTTTTTATTATTATTTTAAAAGTTTCAATAGTGGCATCAGGTGGCATGAGTCCGATGCCTGGACTTGTATCTATTTTTAAAATAAAAAAATGTAAAAGTATTATAGATACCTAGAAGTGAAGATGTCCATTTTTTTCTCATGTTTTGGGCAGTGTAGATTTGCCATTTGAATAGTGAGAGAGGTTGATAGGTAAGACGCAATTCGAGTTCTTTGACGGTATCGTTTATTGGTTGATAGTCTCGCTGCATGTTCCAGAAGTCATTGAAGTATATTACAGGCTTGTAGGAACTTCCTCCTTGCGAAAAATGTATAACTGGAAAAATAAAAAAAATTTGTCAATAGTGGCATCAATTTTGAAAAATAGTAGCAATACAAGTGTCGTGAATTTTTTTAAATAATACACTTTTATATATAAATCACGCAGGCCTTGGATCACTTAGAATGCTCTTGAAAATGGAATAAAGGGTTCAAAGAAAGAACTGCAATTTCTTTTTGTTTCTTAACGAAAAAAATTAAATTCAACGCTATACGAATAGAAAAAATACATAAAATAGTAAACAACATATTGCAACTTCAATTCTGATCTTTCTAGCATATAATCCTATGGATTTGCAAATTATATTTGCAAAAATGAAATCAACTATAAAATTATGATATAGACTTGAAACATAAAAATTTCTCGACATTGTATGCGGAGGTATTTTAAATATTTAAAAGAGTTTTTGTGTACATTTTAAACTTGACTTATAAAAATACTATTTAGCTATTTTGTTACCATTTGATGAAATTTCTTTATCGAACTTTTGAACTCAAGTTCTTATACCTGAGTTGTTACAGAATATGTTATTTCCAAATTCTTGGTCTTTTCAGGGTAATTCCAACAAAAATTCTAGACCTCACGCTCATAGTTTGACTACAGAAAAATTAGAAATTTTCAGAGGAAGATAAAAATATCTTTAAAGAAGAATAATCGCATAAAATTAAACTCTGATTTAAAGTATTTCAAGGTATCTACACAAATCCTGGAAAAAATTTTTCTGACAATTCCAGGGCGTTTTCCAGGTATCTCAAGATTTTTCCAATTTTTCAAACAATTGACTCATAATATGTATACAATTTTGCGAGTTTATTATGTAACAGTTTCTGGGGACTAATTTAATACGTTTAATTTAGAAATTTTTAACAAATGATATTGCAAGATATTCTTAAATATACTATCACCTTCGAATAATTAAATAAATAATTCTTGAAAAATAATTAATCATTTCTTCAATTTCTTCCTAAAGTCCATGAATTTGAATAATACAAACAAATTTTTATTTTATCTTTATATGCTTAAAATTCAGTACATATTTGACATATTAATATTTTAATTAAATATATTTACCAAGTGAGTAGACCCTGTAAAAACAGGGGAAATAAGGAGATTTTTCACGAAAATAGGGAAATATATCCTTTAAGGTCAAATTATTGTGGGTACTATATTAAATTCATTTTAAAATGCTTCAAATTCCTAACTTTTCAAGTAAAAATATTGTATTTTTAACAAGATGAATGAACCAAATAGTAGTTGAATTTTCAACAAAATACATGAATTTTGAACCAAATAGTTGAATTTTCAACTAAAAAATATTAATTTTCAACAAAAAATGAAATGGTTAAATTTACAATTAAAAAAGTTAATTTTGAACCAAAAATAAAAAATTAAATTTTTAACCAAAATTCTGAATCTTTAACTGGAACAGTTGAATTTTCAATTAAAAGGGTGAATTTTCAACTAAAATAATGAATATTTAACTGAAATAGTTTAATTTTCTTCCAAAAAAGACGAACTTTCAACAAAATACATGAATTTTATACTAAAAAAGATAAATTTTAACAAAAAATGGAAAAGTTAAATTTTCAGTTAAAAAAACTAATTTTCAACCGAAGACAAGAACTTTCAACTAAAATGATGGAATATTCAACGGGAATCGTTACATTTTTAACCAAACAGATGAATTTTCAATTAAAATGATTAATCTTCAACCAAAAAAATGAACTTTTAACAAAAGATTTTAACTTTCAACAAGTAATTGAATTTTCAACTAAAATTATGAATCTTCAACTAAAATAGTTGAATTTTAAACAAAAAAGACGAATTTTCAACTAAAATTCTGAATCTTTAACTAGAATAATTGAGTTTTCTACGAAAAGAGACGAACTTTTAACAAAATAGTTTAATTTTTACCTAAAACAGATACAATTTTAAGATTAAATTTCTATAAAAAAAGATACATTTTTGAAAAAAAATAGTTACATTTTTTAATTTTCAATTTAAAAAAAAGAAATTTTCAACCAAATAAATGCAGTTTCAACCAAATAGTTGAATTTTCTACCGAAAAAATTGCAACAAAACAGTTGAATTTTGAACTAAAAAAAAATGAAAAAATGAAATAGTTAAATTTTCAGTTAACAAAATTAATTTTCAACTAAAATGATGAATCTTCAACTGAAATAGTTGATTTTTTAACCAAACAGATGAATTTTCAACTAAAGTCATTAATCTTTAACTGGAATAGTTGAATTTTCACCCAAAAATCTTATTTTAACCTAGAAGATTAATTTCTACCAAAAAATACGAATTCGCAACAAAATACATGAATTTTCAAATAAAAAAGATAAATTGTCAAAAATAAATTTTCAACATAATAGTTAAATTTCCAACTAAAGAAATGAATTCTTAACCAAAAAT
>JAABKJ010014150.1:0-10164 GCA_011634705.1 Andricus grossulariae
CATAGAACATAACATATGGTCGTTGCGTAAGCGCGCTCAAACTTTTGGGTTTCTATTATACGATGAACAGAAACGAGAGTGGAGCGCGAGGTTTACAGGATTTTTAAACCAAATATCGAGCAAATAGAAGCTTATTAAGAGATTATTTGCCGGCGAAGCGCGCAATAGCGAGTACACGATGTGCGAAAACCTAGAGGAACCGAGCTTTAAGCGTCAGGCAAATGTGTCCGAGAGCGTAGCGCGAGGTGAATACATTATCGAGCGCGAAGCGCGAGAATAATACCAAATCGAGCTCGAAGCAAGAGATGCAACTGGTGCGCGCCCTCTGCGCGCTCAAACTTGCGAGTTATATTTAATATTTTTTTGCGACTGCTTATATTTTAAGAGTCATACATTTATTTTTAACGGTTGTAACCTGTTAGGGGTCGACTGAAAAATCCCGATAAATAAAATTCCCGAAAAATAAAATATTTGAAATAGAAAATTCCGGAAATTATCAAAAACTCCCGATAATAGATCATTCCCGATATAAAATTACGAACTTTATAAAATAACCGGCACAGAAAAATTTCCGAATATTATAAATTCTCAAACCTGAAGAATTTAAAATTATTTGCAATAATAAATAAATGATAAGTTAATAAATAACAGAGCAAATAAAAAGTATGTTTATCTGATAAAAGTATTTTATTTGTTTTGATATTTTATTATTTAACAATTTCAATTTTATTTTGAGAATTTTGTATTACTATCAGGAATTTTCAAAGTGGGTAATATCACAAACCATCGGTAATTTTATTATTTGGGAATTTTAAATTGTCAGCAATTTTCTATTTCAAATATTTTATTTTTCTAAAATTTTAATAAATATAATGTAATGCTATTTTTTATTTTTAGAATACAAGCAAGCAGAAATATTTAAATTTCAACCTGCGATAAATTTAAATTCTCTATGTTTGTAATTTTTAATGAAGGGTGACTGGACAGAACTAGATAACCAAGTTTTTTTTGAAAATGGGGTCATTGTATAACGAATTCTTAAAAAAATCAAAAAGTGTGTTAAAATGATTTCTTCGAATTCTCATTTACATTAATAAAGTAAAAAAATTCAATTTAAATTTTTGTTAAAATTTTAACGTATAGTAGTTTAGTGTACTAATGATTTTTTTCTTCCCTACAGCCTCGAAATTTGTTATTGAAATTATTATGATACAAAAAAAAAGGGTTTTTTTCTTTTTATCGCCGTTGAGCCTGTTTTAATTTGTGGTCAGTGTCACTTTGATATTGTCAACTTCCATATCTATTTCCTCCATACAGGATAACATTTTCTAATCAAACATTTTTAGCCTCAATGTCAGCAAAATTTCAGCACGGGAGTGGACTTTTGCGATTTATATCTTACAGAATGTTTTTTCGCTCTTCTGAAAATGTCCGATCTTATTGGTGCATATTTGAGAAAAAATTCAACTATTTTGTTGAACATTCGTATTTTTTTATGGAAAATTGATATTTTTGGCTTGAAGATTCTACTATTTGATTGAAAATTTACTTATCACATGATTTTTCTATTTTTATTTATCAATTTTTTTTATGGCGGATAGAAATTTCATCCTTTTGGGTTAAAAATGCATAGTTTGATAGAAAAGATAATATTTGTTGTTTGAAAGGTCATTCACTTTAATTGAAAACTCTACTATTATACTTTCAGTTCAGAGCCTATCTCTTTTGCTCGCTAAAATTTCTATTTGTTGAAAATTCAACTGTTTTGTAAAAAAATTCGTCTTTTTGGGTTGAAAGTAAACATTGATTCGTAAACTATTAATCTTTTTGCTTTGAAATTTAACAATTAGGTAGAATGTTTTTTCTTCTTGATTGAAAATTAAAATCTTGTTGAAAATTCTTCTTTCTGGTTTGAACATTCAACTTTTCAGATTTGAAATTCAACTCTTTGGTTAAAAACAAACTTTTTTCATTGAAAATTCAACTGTTTTGTAAATAAAGTCGACTTTTTGGCTTGAAAATTCATCTTCTCGAGTTAAAAATTGAACTATGTGTTTTATTGAAAATTAATTTTATTGTTGTTAAATTAATTTTTTTGGGTAAAAATATAATTGTTTCGTAATAAATTCGTCTTGGAAATTCAACAATCTGGTTGAATTTTTTTTCTCTCTTTTGTGAAAAGATTTTTTTGAAAATTGGTAATTTGCGAATGAATGCAATATATTTCGACTTGAAACCTCGATCTTTTCCCCCATTTTTAATGTTTCTCTTGTTTCTACCGTTTCCAAGAAACGTCCATTTTTTCGATTTTCCCCTTAAATTCGAACTGAATTAAAAGAACTGTTTACGAAAATCAGACTATTTTTGGTTGACATTTTTTTTTTTTTAAGTTATCTTGTTTGGTTAAATATTCTACTATTCAGTTAAAAATTCAATCATCTTATTGAAAATGCAATTATTTGTTTAAAATGTCATCCTTTTTAGCCTCTATTTTGTTAAAAATTCATTTTCTTGGTTGAAGATTCATCTCTTTGGTTGGAAACTAATTTTTTTAACTGAAAATTTTAGTATTTCATTTTTGAATGAAAATTGATCTTTTTCAGTTAAAAATGGCTATTTTGTTGAAAATCCAAGTATTTTATTGAAAATTGGTCTTTCCATCTTTGGTCGAAAACTTATATTTTTTAGATGAAAATTTACCTTTGTAGGTTGAAAATTCAGCTTTTTGGTTAGGTTTAAAATTCAATTATTTTGTTAAAGTAATCTGTTTTAGTTGAAAATTCAACTTTTTTTTTTAATTCGTTGTTTTGGATTGAAAATTCATCTTTTATGGTAGAAACCCCATCCCTCTTGGTTAAAAATAAACTTGTATCAAATTTTTCTGGTTGAAAATTCAACTGTCTTCTAAAAAGTTGTCTTCTTGGCATGAAAATTCAACTATTTTATTTCAAAATGCAACGGTTTTTGGTTGAATTTTAATCTTTTTTGTGTGAAAATTTGACCATTTGATTGAAAATTCTTCTTTGTAGATAGAAAGTTCAAGCATTTTGGTAAAGTCATGTTTCTTGTCGAAAATTCAACTGTCTTCAAAAGAATGTGCCTTTTTGGCTCTAAAATGTAACTATTTGATTAAAAGTTCAATTATTCGGTTGAAAATTCGTCTTTTATTATTAAAAATTGATCTCTTTTGATAGAAAATCTTTTTTGGATGAAAATTATACTATTTTGATACAAATTCAATACATTTCGATTTGAAATCTTAGGAATACACTGTAAAAATGTCCATTGTCTATAAAATTGTTCAATCTTTTTTTCGACAAAAAAAGACGAATTTTTAACAAAATACATGAACCTTCAACAAGAAAGGATCAATTTTCAATAAAAAATATAAATTTTCAACCAAAAATGAAATAGTTACAGACTTAGTTGAAAAAATGAATTCTCAACCAAAGCCAAAACAAAACAATTTTCAACCAAATAGTTACATTTTCAACAAAAGAGATGCATTTTCAACTAAAATTATGAATTAAAAATAAAATTTAATAAAAGAGTTCAACCCAAAAAGTAAGTAATTCAACTACCAAGTAGTTGAATTTTTAACTAAAAAAATGAATTTGTAACAAAATAGTTAAGTTTTCAACTAAGAAGCTTAATTTTACAGCAAGAAGATTAACGCTCTCCCAAAAAAACACGAATTTCTAAAAAAAGACATTAATTTTCAACAGAATTGTTAAATTTTAAAGCCAAACGGATGAATTATCTACAAAACGGTTGAATTTTCAATCCAAAATTATGATTATTTAAAAAAAAATTCATTTTCTTCCAAAAAGTTAATTATTTAAAAAAATAGTTTAATTTTTAACCAAATAGTTCAATTTGAACAAAAAATATTATTTAAAAAAAAGTTAATTTTCCACCGAATAGTTTAATTTGCTGCCAAGTTGTTGAATTATCAACCAAACCAGATTAATTTAGATCCAAAACAGTTGCATTTATAAACAAAAAGGATGAATTTTCAACCTGAAAGATTAATTTTCGACCAAAAAAAGACGAATTTCTATAAAAATATATAAACTTTCAACTCAAAAAGATATATCATAATTTTAGTAGAAAATTCAACTGTTTGGTTGAAAATGTATGTGGTTTGTTGAAAATTCGTCTTTTTTCGTATAAAAAAATCTTCTTTTGTTTGAAAATTCAACTTTCCGGATAAAAATTTATGTATGTTGTTGAAAGTTTCTTTTTTGGGATAAAACAGAATTTTTTAAGTCAAAATGTAACTATTTGATTGAAAATGAACTTCTTTGTTGAAGATTCATATTTTTGGGTTGAAAATTCAACTTTTTTGTATAAAAAATTAGTTATTTTGTCTTAAAAATTCAATAGTTTGGTAGAAAATTCAACTATTTTGTAGAAGATTCGTTTTTTTTATTAAAAATTAATTTTTTTATGAAAATCTAGCTGTTCCATTTTTGGTTACAAATAGATCTTTTTAGTTTAAAAATTCAACTATTGGATTGAAAAGTTATGTAATTTGTAGAAAATTCCTCTTTTTTGGTCGAAAATTGATCTTCTTGGTAAGAAAAGTCAGCTAGTTTAGATAGAAATGTATTTATTTTGTTAAAAAATCGTTTGTTTTTTTTTTGGTAAAAAAAAATCTTCTTGGTTTAAAGTTTACCTTTTTGGTTTAAATTTAATTATTTTATTGAAAATTAAACCGTTTTGTAAAAAGCTCGTTTTTTAGATTGAAAATTCCACTATTCAGTTCCAAACTTATGTATTTTGTTGCAAAAGAATAATCTTCTTGATTGAAAATTGTACTTTTGGGTTAAAAATGTATGTATTTTTTTGATATTTCTTTTTTGGGGTATAAACTAATTTTCTCAACTTAAAATATAACTATTTAATTGAAAATAAACTTTTTTGTTGAAACCTCATACTTTGGGTTGAAAATTTAACTGTTTTGTATAGAAAATTCGTCTTTTTGTCCTGAAAATTCATTTTTCGTTACTAATTTATATTTTTAGTTTAAAAATTCAACTATTAGGTTGGAAATTTATGTAATTCGTATAAAAAGTTTTTGTTTTTTTTTTGTAGAAAATTATTATTTTTGATTGCAAATTCAACTGTCTGGCTAGAAATGTATGTATTTTGTTAAAAATTTGTTTTTTTTGGCTACAAAAATAATGATTTTGGTTTAAATTTATTTATTTGATAGAAAATTCAACTTTTTGGTAGAAAACTCATCTTTTAAGATTAAAAATTCCACTCTTTGGTTCAAAATGTATGTATTTTGTTGAGAATTCGTCTCTCATAGTAGAAAATAATGTTCATGGTTGAAAATTCATATTTTTTAACTTGAAAATTCTACATTTGGATGACCTTTTTGTTTCTATATTATACAAATTTTCCAATTTTTAATTTGGTGTCGTTAACTCTCGGAGTATGTAAGTTTAGAAATTTTGAAAAGTTTCCAAGAAATGTTAAACAAAATCTTTTAAGACTATTTTTAATGCTACTTTATTTTTATTTCTAATATTTAATTATTAAATAGTTCACAACATTTCTAAATATTGTTAAAAAAGTTGAAAAAAAATCTGAAAGATTTTCAGGCAATTTTTAAAATTTTGAAAGATTTTTCTAAATTTTAGGAATATTTTGTGTCATTTTAAATGATGTTTGAAAATTCGTCTCTTTTGGTAAAAATATTATTTTTTTTTGATTAAAAATGTAACTGTTTGGTTGAATATATATCTATTTTGGTTAACGATCCGACTTTTTTGTTGAAAATTCGGATTTTCTGGATGAATTCCACTCCTTTTTATTTAAAATTGAAATAATTTTAGTTTAAATATCTAATATCAAATTTTTCATTCAGAATTCATATTCAATTCAAATTCATTTTCTTGTTTGAAGATTAATCATTTTAGTTTAAAATGCATTTACTATTTATTTATTTAATTTAAAAAAAAATTTAGTGTTTTTCTTTGGTTGTAAATGTAACTATTTCGTTGAAAATTCATCTTTTTAGTAGAACATTCATCTATTCGGTTAAAAATTAGCTTTTCTCTGGAAAATTCATTTTGGGGTTAAAAAATTAAAACTTTTTTTGCAGAAACTTCGTCTCTTTTGGTAAAAAATTCATTTGTTATGGTTAAAAATATAACTGGTTGAAAATTAATCTTTTTTGGTTGAGGATTCAATTATTTTGTTGAAAATTTATATTTTTTTGAATACTTTCAACTGTCCTTGATTTAAATTGAAAATATCAGATATGCATTAACTTATTCGTTGAGAATTCATCTTGTTTGGTTGAAAATTCAACTATTTGGTTGAAAATGTACTTTTTTGTTGAAATTTTGATTTGCAATTTGAAATCTTTAAACAATTTTTTTGCATTTTTTTAAGAATCTTAGGAAAATTATATTTAAATAACCTTAACATTAAATAAACAAAATCAACTTAATAAATAAATAGTTTTTTGACATTTTAATCCAAAATTGGTCAAGAATTGGCTTCTACAAATTATTTTGAAATGCGTTTTTTTATTTCGCCCTACTTCGGGGCGCCTCCTACGGTTTGGGGCCCCTAGGCCTAGGCATTGGCGTACCTTTGCCTAATTCCTAATGGGTAAACAGGCATTGAGGGTGCCATATGTTTCGTTTAAAGAATCGACATTTCCGTTTCATATTTTGTCACTTTTTAATCAATTATTATGAATTATAAAATAAACAAAATTCACTTTTAATTTCACACTTAAATTCTTTGAGACTCAAAGTTTATAAAAACTTAACTATAAGGCAAAGAACATTTTTGTGGATGACCCTATATTGATTCATTGAAGAGGCTGCATCACAAAAAAAAACAGTGGTATAGTCGAGGCCTGGCCCTATTTTCCAGTCATAAGACATCCATTTTTAACAAAATATTTGAATATGCTACCAAAAAAGATTTTCCACTGAAAGAGATGAATTTTCAACACAAAAAGATGAATTTTCCAGTAAAAGAGACAAGTTTTCGAAAAAAATAGTTAAACATTTAACCAAATGGTACAATTTTCAAGCCAAAAAGACGAATTTTTTCGAAGACGTTACATTTTTAACAAACAAATTTTTTTTTCGAACAAGAAAGATAAATTTTGAAACAAGAAAAATGACTTTTCTACCGTAAAGGATGAATTTGCAATCCAAAAGGATGACTTTTTTAACAACATAGTTGAATCTTCGACCAAAAATTATGACAAAATGTATATAATTATTTGAAAAAAATAATTAAATGTTTAAGAAAATAGTTGAATTTCTATGCAAATAGTTGAATTTTCAGCATACGAAGATGCATTTTCAATCAAATGGTCGAATTTCTAAAGAAAAAAGATTGAAATTCGATCAAGTATTCGAGTTTTCAAGACAAAAAGAGAAATTTTTTAGAAGGCAGTTGAATTTTCGTCCAAAAATTTCATTTTCAACCAAGAAAGATGACTTTTCTACAATGAATGATGGATTTTCAACACAAGAGTCAGGTTTTCAAGCTAAAAAGTTGAATGTTTAAGAAAACAGTGGACTTTCAATCGTAAAAGATGAATTTTTATCAAGATAGTTGAATTCTCAACTTAAAAGTTGACCTTTTAACAAACAAGAATAATTTTCCGCAAAAAAAGGCGACTTTTTAACAAAATATATGAATTTTCTACCAAATATTTGAATTTTCAACTAAAAAGTTGAATTTTCCACAAACAAGGTTAATTTTTTACCCAAAAATACGACTTTTCAATAAAATTCATGAATTTTCTACCAACTAGTTAAATTTTTATCTTATACAATATACTGGGTATAGTTTCAACCAAAAATTGAATAGATAAATTTTCATATAAAAACTTTGATGAAGAAAAAATTAAATAAAAAAACAAATAACTTTCAACATAATTGTTAAATTTTCAACCGAAAAGATGAATTCTCGACCAAGAAGATTAATGTTCTATCAAAAAAGACGAATTTCCAACTGATCAGAAATACATGATAAAGTTTTAACCAAACATGGAACAGTTAAATTTTCAGATAAAAGATAATAATTTTCAACAAAAAAAAATTAATTTTCCACAAAGTTGTTAAATTTTCAACCAAAAAGATGATTTTTCGACCAAGAAGATTAATGTTCTGCAAAAAAAGATGAATTTGAACAAAATGCATGAATTTCCAACAAAATTATTTAATTATAAAGTCAAAAAGACGAATTATCTACAAAAAGGTTTAATTTTCAAACCAAAAATATGATTTTTCAACAAAAAAATATTAATTCTTAAAGAAGCTATAAAAGTTGATATTCCAATTCAGCAATTGCATTTGTAACAAAAAAAGATCAATTTTGAACCAAAAAGATTACATTTCTATCAAGAAAGACGAATTTTCAACCAAAAAGTAGAACTTTCAGTTGGAAAAGATCAATTTTCAACCAAATAGTTAAATTTTTAACCTAAAAAGATAAATTTTTAACCGAAAGTGGAATAGTTTAGTTGTCAGTTTGAAAAATTTATTATCAACCAAACATGAAACGAATTTTCATCAAAATAACTAAATTTTATACCACAGAGATGAACCTTCAACGAAAAAAATGAATTTTTAACAAAGTAGATGAATTTTGGTTAAAGAAAGACGACGTATTAACAATATAGTTGTTCGCGAGTTTGAGCGTCAAAGCCTCGACAACTGTTATTTGCTGATTGTGAATTCTCTTTTGTTAAAGCTCCTCCGGCTTTAACGAACACATTCTCATCACGTATCTCATAATGTGCATTAATATTGAAACAAACGTATTTTTATTGTCTAGTTTTTATAATTTGAAAAAGTGCGCATCCTATAAAAAAAACAATTTTATTAAATAACATTGTATTGCACCTTGTGTCATTTTTCCACAAAATTAATTTGTTTATTTTCAATTTTATTTTTTACGATTAACGATTTAAACAAAAAATACGCACCCTATCAACAAATAATTAATACAATTTTTTTAGATATTTTCCGGGTGAACAGCTTTTGTCTATTAGTTTTTTTTCGTGCCATTTGTCGTTTTTCCACAATTGTTTATTTTTAATGTAATTTTTTTACGATTGAAACAAGAACTACGCGTCCTATCAAAACCTGATAAATAATTTTTTTTTAATGTTATCGTTCACAATTAAAACAAAAAATACGTATCCTATTAAAAAACGATTCATAACAACTTTGTAGCTCTTTTTTATTTGAACAACTTTGATCCATTTATTTTTTTCGTAGCTTGTATCGTTTGTCAAAAAATGTAATTGTTTTATTTTCAATGTTGTTTGTTAACGAATATAACAAAAACTACGCGTCCCATCAAAAATAAATTTTAAACAAATTTGTAGATTTGTTTTGGGGGCTCAATTTTTGTCTCGCGATCTTTTTTCGCATTTTGCATAGTTTGGACGCAAAATGAAATTTTTCATTTTTCATTATTTTTTGTGCGATGAAAATTTAATTTTCGATTTTTCAAGAAAATTCAAAAAGTCATTATGATAACCTTGCAGGGCTTTTAAAACGCAGCATTTTTATTTTCCAGACATTTTTTCGTATCGTGCGTTGTTTAGCTCAAAATTTTCGTTTGTTTTTGTGAATTATGAAAATGCTAGAACTCTAATAATTTTATTTTTACCAAAAAAAGTCGTAAGGATAAAATGTTCGCATTTCCGAGTACTACGAATAGCCATACAAAGAATGTTCAAATCTTGAAAAAATGGTCTCAAAAATGTTGAAAATGTTCTATCTTTTTGAATTTTTATCCAAAATAGCTGGCTAACGAACTTGAACTTCAGTTTCCGACACTAAAATAGTGTACCAGAGGCTAATCTAACAGCTTAATTCTTTCAAAAGTATCATGCTCACAGACATACATACATGCATAAATACATAGAGACCAAAAAAGATGAATTCTGAACGAAGCAACAGTTGTTATTTAAACTAAACAATAGCACTCCTGACCCAAAAAGATACATTTTCAACCAAAGCGATTAAATTTCTATCAAGAAAGACAAAATTTTCAACAAAATATATGAATTTTCAACCAAATCGTTGAACTCGGACACATTTACCTGACGCTTGAAGCTCGGTTCCTCTAGGTTTTCGCACTTCGTGTACTCGCTATTACGCGCTT
>JAABKJ010014151.1:0-10164 GCA_011634705.1 Andricus grossulariae
TTTTAATTTTTGATGTATTTTTATAGCAAGAGTTTATAACAAATTTGCAGATCTTTTTTGGTTGAACAACTTTTGTCTTTTCATTTTTTTTTCGTCTCTTGTGTCATTTTTAAAAAATTGTTATTTTTTTTATTTTTATGCTTATTTTTTTACTATTGGAAAATATACTGGCCCTCTCTAAAAATTATAACTAACAAATTTGTTCATCCTCTTTGAGTGAATAAGTTTTCCTATGATTATTTTTTCTTTGCTTGTGTCGTTTTCCAAAACATTAAACTTTTTTTATTTTCAATGTCATTTTTCAGGAATGAAACAAAAACTACACGTCCTCACAAAAAGTGATTCATGGTAAATTTGTAGATCTTTTTTGGGCGCACAATTTTTGTATTTCCATCTTTTTCTGTATCTGGCATAGTTTGATAGTTTTTGAGAAAATTTGGAAAATTATTATGATAATCTTGTAGGGCTCTTGAAAATGAACGTTTTTCTTTTCATGACTTTTTTCCATATCATGCGTTATTCGGCTTAAAATATTATTTTCATTTGTTTTTTGGAATTTTGAAAATGCTATAACTCTAATCATTTTCATTTTATTCGAAAATTTCAAATCAATAAATTGTTGTCTTTCAAAGTACTACTGATGACTATACATAGAATTTTCAAATTTCTAAAAAAGTGTCCTCAAAAATTTTCAAAATGTGCTCACTTTTTGAATTTTCATCGAAAATAGCTGGTTAACGTACGCGTTCTTTCTTTTTAGGACTTCAAAAAGTGTGTCAGAGCACAATCTAATCTGATCAATCTTTCGAAAGTTATCGTGCCTACACGATACTACAGACTACAGACAGACAGGCAGACACCTTCGTGAAAACCTTTTTTTCTGACTCAGGGGGTCTCAACATGAGGGGATTTGATGAAAACTGACGAAGTTAAATTTTACATAAAACTAAAACCTTCTCATTAGGATGAGAATGTAAAAACAGCACGTATTAATTAGTGTGTGTATGTGCATGTCGAAATTTCGCTACAAATAGTCAAAGTCTTAGTACGAAGCAATTCGTGCAAAAATTTGTTGGCAGAATATTGTGGCCAAGCGACGTTCATTAGCTGCACAGTTCTTGTATCGCTGCGCTTGCTTTAAGCAACTTTTTCCACTGCGCATGTGCCGAATAGCGCGAGTGGATTTGAAATTATTAAATACTATTAATAATAATACAGATAAATACACCCGAAATTCCTAGAACGGCTAACCCACGCAGTTTCTTAGCTCAAGGGGCGAGAGACGGTTGCGACTCTCGCCTCGGAAGGGTCTCCGTACGCGAGTACTCAATCGAGTATGTTGCGCAATATTAGGCATTCCCATTCGGCCATTCAGTTTGGAACCAGCTAATCGGTAACAGGCCAAAGTCTGATGTACACCTGCGAATACGAATAAACCTATATACCTATATCTGAATTGTAGTGAATTATTTACGAAACTTTGGACACAACACTATACAATAATATTAAACATTGTATTGTTCATTTAGTCTTTTTCCAAAAATTTAATTTGTTTATTTGTGATGTAATTTGTTATAATGAAAACAAAAACAACGTCTCCTTGAAAAAATAATGTATAGCAAATTTGTCGATCTTTAATGGTGAATAACTTTTATCTATTCATTTTTTTTTCTTATCTTGTGCCGCTTTCCCAAAAATTTCGATTTTCTTTAACGTTACTTTTTACGATTGGAACAAAAACAGTGCGTCCTATAAAACATAACTAACAAAAAATTGGTAGATATTTTTTGGGTGAACAAATTTTATTGAATCATTTTTTTTTGTATCTTGCATAGTACGACCACAAAATTTTAAGATAAACAATTTTGCTGTTGGTTAAAAGTGGCTGGTTAACGAACTCGTCCTTTCATTTTAGTTTCTAAAAATGTGTTCTTGAAAGTGTGTTCTTAAAAATGTGTTCCTCATGTGCTGTAATAAATCTATTTCCAATATTAACAGGATGACTAGATTATTAATACTCATCAGTACTGTTGTGATGTTACTATGCTATACCGAAAGGGCCGATGCTGTTAGGTCAAATGATGATATACGTGATTCAGTTAACTCACTGCCAGTAAAAGACATCGTGATTGACACAGTACATGACTATCTTCAAGAACAGGAAAAGCGATTGGCCACTCTCGGGAAGTAAGTCGCAAAATTTCAATTTTTTTACACAAATTTTATTTAGAAATTTTTTATTTTTCATCACAACAATCGTGCCCAATTATTTACTCTCTATACGAGGTCTGTTCGGAAAGTACCCGACCTTGTGTTCTAATATTGTACCTACTGTGCTACTGTCAAAAACAAAAGTACTCACTATTAAGAGGGGAGGGCTATGTGAGACCCTCTGCCAAGCGACGCAGACCTACGAACCTTTCCTTGACTAGTTTAAGCAGTTAGGAAAATTTCTAACCACGTCCGCATCGCTTTCCTGGATGACGGAACGCACTGAACAAATAGTCTGAATTAAATGTTGCCAAACACTTGGCAATTAATTTTGGGAAACCGTCATTATTATTCTGAAAGTGTGCGGTGAGTCTATAAGTGATACTAAAATTAAAGAATGTATAGGCGATTTCAAAGTAATCGTACTCCAGTGGAAGGAGACCCGCATTCTGGGAGGCCCGCACTGGCCAAAACTGACTGATAAATTCAATTGCTGAGGGCTAACAGAACTGAAAAAGCTTTGGAAAGGTATTCGCTAGTGAAGTCGCCGATGTCCGCCGAAAACTATGACCCATCTAACGATTAGCCTCTGACAATCCCTAATATTGAGTAATTAGTTTTGGTATTTTTCCGAATTTATTTCTTGTAGAAACTTGGGATGAACATTTCCATTGTGATAGTTCCTAAAGAAACGATCTGATTCGGTGTTTTTTGGACGCAGATCTGCATACCTTCTGTCTATTTTGGCAAACTCTCACTCAATCGTATAAGAACGTACAATTTTGGTTTTAGTAACGAGGATCTTAATCAGGAGAAAACTGTCTCTATTTTCAATATCGCTGACTTTGACAGAAGTAAGTTTGCCACCTCTACACATCTTAGCTATTATGAAAATTAAAGGAAACTAGAAAAACAAAAGTTAATTTTGTTTTGCAAACAGTCACCAAATATTTATAAATAAAATTATTTTATTCTTTATTGTCTTATATATTTCTGTATATAGAAATACTTTGTTGCTTAATTTAGATCATCCGGTACTTCTTTTGAAAACTTCTTAATTTCGCTCGTTGTTAGAAGTTTTGACTTGTTGCTCATGAACACATTCGATTTTCTTTTAAAAAAGCGATCAATTTAGAACAAGTATTGATTTTAAGATTGTCGTTGTATAGGTTGCGTTGTATCGGTCTTTTGATTTTCCGGTAACAATTACAGTACATGATTTTGAGTTGCATTAGCCAATTCAGGCGGTGTGCCATGTGTATCGTTCTTTTGGTTACTATTCGCACCCATTTAAATGTACTTAAAGTAGAGCACTAACCACTGACTCTGCGATCTTCTCACAGCCACTAAGCTGTTTTCCAAATCAGCTGTTAGCGATTTCGAAGGGTGTCTTTAAGAAGTTTTTCCGAAAGTGGTAGGATAGCTGGAAGAAGGTTGTTGCTTCCAAAGGGAAGTACTTTGAAGAGGAGATCGTATCTATTGTCCAGAATCAACTCCTACTTCTGGTACACCACAAGGTCCAGAAAGACCTCGTATATGGGTTATTCTTCACGCAGAAGGCACTTTCGAAAAAAGTAAATTAAAAATATATATTTTTTCAAACTGATTTCTTTTAGCGTACACCAGGTTGATTACTATTAAAACGTGAACTTATGAAATTATTCAGGCTACAAATTTATTTGAAAGGCTTGTGGAGCCTTTTGACGTCGCATCCATTTTCCATCTTTCTTGTAACTTTATTTTGTTATTAGCTTCGAGAAAAATTATTTTTCGCTATAAGTGTATTTGGACATTATTATTTATTTTTCAAAAGCTATTTCATATACTTATGTTGAAAAATCATTCTTGGCCACGTTATAAAACAATTCTGTTTCATCCCAGGCAATTAGTATTATTGTTTGGCCCTCGGCATGCAGACATCTTGCCAGCTGACGTCAAAATTTGAATTATCTAATTGGTTCAGCAATTAAATTTTTTGTTTGTTTCATTTCTAACTACCAAAATTATATTGATTGTTTATCTATTCTCTCTTATAACTAAAACAAAATTATTCATTCGGAAAACTTTCTTCTCATTATTTTTCCGCAAAGCTTATTGTCGGAAGGGTTCAATTTCTTATCACCCAGCCCTGACAAACTAAAACTAAGATCACCTCGATGGATGATACGTCTCAAAAAACAACCAAAAAAGTGTTCCTAAAGCTTCAAAGTAAAATGAATTAAAAAATCCTCTTGCAAATTATTTTCTGTCGCCCTGCTTCAAATTTTTATCTTTTATTCAGTAAGTTTTGTTAAGATATATAGAATTTGTTGTGAGTTACGTCGATGGATACTGATGAATATACGCAAGGTTTTCTTCAACTTTTTTCTTATTTGCGAAGAAAGTTCTCAATATTGACACGCAAAACTCAGAGGATAAGTAATGAGATATTATTTTCTTCAATCCAAGGTTCAAGCAGGTCCCGAAATGGTATTGTTAGTTGTCAAACAACGACTGTATCAACGTAATCTCAAAAATATTTTCGAAGACGAACACACTTTTCTTACGGATTTGTTTAAACTTTGACTATACGTTCTTTGTCATTTTATCTAAACGTTTGCGAAATTTAAAAAATATTATCCTCTTCTGAGCTTAGATAATTAAGATCAAAGTTAAACCCTTATACACGTAAGGCCTATCCCAAGCATAGGAAAATGTTCCATTTCTAACTCTAACTCGTGAACTATTCTTACCGTTTTTTAAAACTAATATATGTTAGAAGGGGGTTTCGTGAAGATTTTTAAAAAGTTTCAGAATTTTAGTCCTCTTCGTTTGAGAATCCATGGACACCAAAATGCCCTGTCTGTGGAAAATTACCCATACAGAAGGAGCAAAACATTTTTTTGCCCAAAATTTTTTTTTTCTTTTTGCGACACTAGTTTAAAATTATCAAAATAATTTATTGCTTTCAGATTGAATACGTGAATTGTAATGTTTTCAGGGAATGTAAAATATGATAAATAGATATAATTCTACGCATTTATCATTCCCGAATGATAACAAAAATTCATCTAAACCCTGGTGGAAGTTTCGGAATGAAATTGAGTCCGTTTGAATCCGAACAACTTCGATTCATTCCGATCGATTACAAACGAATGCAAAATCTGTTTCCGAGTGATTCAAACCTTCTGGTTGAAAGCTAGATCCAGTCTAAATGATTCCGTCCGCTTACGATTGATTCTTTTTCAGTCCGAATTGGTGTCAGATTCATTCCGAATGAGTTTGCGGAAATCTGAAAGTAATTTTCATTTTGTCTGAATCCACCTGATACCCAAATATCGTTTCGAATGGCATCGAATGAATCCGTGCTTTAATGAGAATGATTCCGCACCATTCTGAATAAGGTTGTCATTCCGTCTGAATCCGGCGCAATAAGGTAGCTAATTCCGAATGATTCCGTTTGTTCCACTCAATGTCCGAATGATTCCGTAGCGCAAATTTTCATTTTGTATGAATCGATCTTATGACACGAGCTCATTCTGAATGATTTCGTACCATTCTTCCTTCAGTTCGAATGATTGCGCACATATTAGAATGAAAATTTCATTCCGCCTGACTCCGTGACAAGGCGCAAATTCATTCCGAATTATTCCGTGCCATTCAGCGCTCAGTCCGATTGATTCCGTATCGATTTGAATGAAATTCTCATTACATTTGAATCCGTTCAATGGCGCGAGTTCTTTCCGAATGATTTCGAACCATTTAGCACTTAGTCCGAATAATTTCGCATCGATCGGAATGAAATTCTCATTACGTTTGAATCCGTCAAATGACGCGAGTTCATTCCCAATGATTGCGGGCCATTCAACACTCGGTTCGAAGGATTCTGCATCGATCGGAATAAAATTCTCATTTCGTTGAAATCCGTTGAATAACGCGTGCTCATACTGACTGATTCTGCATCTTTTCGAACTCAGACCGAATAATTCCACACATATTAAAATGAAACGCATTACGTTTGAAAGGTAACTTAAAAAACAAAAATAGAATGGCTCGAAATTATTCTGAATGACACGGAATCAGTCGGAATGAGCTCCAGTAATCTGGCAGATTCAGATGGAATGGGCATTGTATTCTGATAAGTGCGGAATTATTCGGAGTACATTCGGAATGGCACGGACTGGTTCGGATTACATTTGTAAAATTCTCCGTGGACTCAAACGGACCGAATTCGGAATGATTCGGAAGCAGATTTCACATTCGCACAGAATGAAGCGGATTCTATTGCTTGGAATCAGACGAGCTCAGCTGGAATCATTTTGATTTCGACCAACCAGAGAAATTTTGTGATTCCCACTAATAATAATTTTGCACGTGAAGAAAAATCTTAGAATATCGTTTTCTTACAGAAAATAATTATTTTTGTTACAGGCATATTAAAGATTATTCAAAGGAATATGGGCAAGCAATACGTAATTGCTAGTAGTATCTTATGAAGCACAACATTTAGAAAAATAATATCTTTTTCATCTTTAATTCTAATGAATTAAAGAATAATATTTACATTCAGATTACCTTGAAATCTGATATTTGATTCAACCAAAGCACCAATAGTTTACTGAAACTTTTACATAATCTGATTAGGAGCTCGTAGTACATTATCAGAGTTTTCTTTTGTGGAACTTCTTGGCTTCTTTTATCATTAAAATACGAGCTTGGACAGCTCATAACTAATATCCGTGAATTAAATAATATTTATTAGATTTATTTTTTATCTCTAGAAAAGGTAGCAAAGACTCTTAGTGCTGCGACTGAGGAAAGTTCCACTGATGATGATAAGGAGATTCAGGAGAAAGCTGATGAAAGGGTCGTCAATAATCCATGTGATATAAGATCTATACTCCCATATCTATATATCCATTCATCTATACTTTTCAGTTTGATTCCTTTAGAATCAAACTGGAAGGCCTATGAAAAATCCACCAGACACGTCCTCGGGTTGTGGATAGAGGATCCCTGTACCAAGGGTATCTACTGAAGCTGAGCCGTACCAAGCGTAGAAACCGCGTAAAATCTTTTTCTAGCTGCACTTGTGAACAACAATTACACCTCCACAGCGAGTTCTAGATGCAGTGTAAAACGATCGAACGCACAGAACACTCGACATTGGGTCTGCGAATAGTGTCGATCACGTTGGAGTTCTGGGTGCTAAAAATAATTTGGACAGGAGCATGACGACGGTTTGACGAATCGCTTACACAATTAAGTCGACGGATCGACTGAGGGATGACTATAGATGGACTGCTATGCTACGAGAATTAATCCTGAATGCAGAGACCTCATGGCGCGCATGTACACTCCGTGGTGCCTTAAGCACCCAGAGCTTCAGCATGTTTTGGAACGGTCCTTGCAAAATCAAGGTGACTACCTCTCGCGCACTGGGTATGAACGCAAAGCGGTTCCCTAAACACTGTATGAACACGTTGCTGTCGAAGTGGAGGAAGCGACATCAGGACAGATTTCTCCCAAGCTCCGAGATCTAGGTAAAATGTATGCTTCCCTTCATAAGGATGTCTAAGTTAAGACTGACGATGGAACACAAGACTAAAAGACACTTGCATCAACTGAACAAGAAGATTGGCTGGGCCAAATAGAATACTTCCCGTTTTCAATGTGTGATTTACTACACAAAATCTGGCTGGCCGTTTACGGAAAGGTCAAAGTTACTGACAGTCAAGAAGCATATCGTTAACAACATACGAGTATTATCTGTCGCAAGGAGGATAATGTAGAAGAGTGTTGGGTCAGGGACAAATAACAGTTTTGCGCTGACACATCATGCCCGTTCAGCGATTTCTCTGCTTCTGTCAAAAATCCGCCTGAGTCGGTCGAGGTCGAAACTCTTTTGGTGAAAGGGTCACGAGCTTCTACCATAATTAAATGGAAAACACAAAATATCATTAGCTTCAAGGAGGTATGCGACAATCTCATAACATCTGAGGTGGAAAGACCATCAATCATTGCCGAAGAGGAAAAGAAAGCACTGCGGAGCATCAAGAACTTCTCCGCTGCAGGATTAGATGGTATCAAGAACTTCTGGTGGAAGAAGTTTACTTCCACACACAAACATCTGCATCGCATATTCATCTCATATTCAGAATCGAAAACGCCCATTCCACAGTGACTGGTGTTAGGATGCACTATACTCCTGCCGAACAAAGTCAACTTGTTCAATCCAGAGAATAACAGGCTAATAGATTGTTTGATCACACTGTATAAGATCTTTACAGCTGGCCTAAGCAACAGAATTTGTTGGAGAATTGAGCCTGTGTGGAGAGAAATGTACGAACAACGTGGCTCGAAAAAAGGTGCAGCAGGGTGCCGAGAGAACCTGCTAATTGACAGGTGTATCTGCAAAGACGCAGCACCCCATCAGCATGTCCTATCAATAGTCTGGATCGATTACCGGAAAGCTTTTGATCAAACCTGTCATAGACTTATCATATATTTGTTAAAAAGGTTTGAGGTTAATCCACACACAGTGAAATACATAGGGAGATTGATGCTTCTTTGGAAAATTAGATCCACTACCTTATCTGAAGATAATCGTGTGACAAGGAATATCGTTACCTTCCAGAAAGCTGACTTTCAGGACGACACCAAAAGCACTCTTCTCTTCTAAATCACACTTTTGCTTCTATATCTCGCACTGAACATAAGAGATTGGTATAGACTCAAGATTGGACAATTATGCCAAGATTTATCTGACGCAATGACGAATTTCTGACGTTTACGAGGACCCTGAACTCGTTGACATGAGTGTCAGCAAACACGTTGAAGCTAGAGAGACCTATATATACTGACGTGCTTGAGAGCTGCATTAAGGATATAAAATCAATAGAGAAGGCTCTGTGAATCATATACGAGTGTCTCCTTCAACAGATTCGATCTTCCAATCTGTCGGCGTCAAACAAAATATCTGCTTCTAACATGCGGCCGTTCCGGTTCTAACTTACACGTCAAGACTGATTATTTGGGCGAGGCACGAGCTCACGATCCTGGAAAATTCCCACGCATAAGATCATACATATACAGGAGAGCTACAGATTACATCGTCGTAAATGGAAATGTTTCACTCCTGAGAACGCACAGGAATCACAAGATGATTGGCCAAGGAGCATTTCTTCACAAAGCTGCGGCGCAGGCGGCCGAGACCCTAGGCTTGAATCTCAACTTCAGAAGGGAGGGCAGTGCATTACTTAATCTAGATGTTGCAGTTTTTTTGCGTAACAGAACGATGTGATTACTACCTTAGTGTACCGTAGTCGCTTCTTAAGTTAATAAGAAGCACCCGCTGAGTACCTAGAACTACAGCTAACACTATGCAGATGTCACTCTCACGCGGGAACGACGTAATTCCACAGACACAATACGGCCTTAAGAGTGCATAACTACCATTTTTGTCACTCTTACGGTGTTGGCCGCCACACTTTCATGCCGACCGCTCCTAGGGATACAAGCTCAGTTTCCAGAACGAAAAGTTCCAGATTTTCCGGAACCGCAAGTACCGAACATCAGTCCATACTGCACACTGGAGGCCTGACATTATTCTCCAGGACTTTGAATAACGAACTATATTTGTGATCGAATTTGCAGCTCCGGTCGCCTGCAACATCACAGCCAAGGAGAGAAGAAAAAGAAAAGGCTAAGAGGTATCATGACCTTACAAAGAAGATGCGGAAACTGTGCACAAAATATTTGGTTAAAATGAGCGTCCTTGTGATCGTTACTTTCGGTGATGCGAAGCTGTTACTAGTTCGTAAGCTCAAAGTCATACTGTGAAATGTAGCCATAGGTGAGATCAAACACGGTTCTACGGGGAGCCAGTGTTATTTTCATAGATGGCAGACGCTCACATTGGGACCCTGCAGTGGATTTTTAGCCTATTTTTGAATTATATATATATATATATAT
>JAABKJ010014152.1:0-10163 GCA_011634705.1 Andricus grossulariae
ATTTCCAGTAGGTCAGTCACTGAAGAAATTAACAGTTGGCTGACTGAGGAACATCAGAATGAGTGGGATTTGGTCTCCGGTTGCAGACAGTCAAAATAATCTTGGGCTCAAAGCTGAACTCCACACGAGCGAGGGAAATACTCAAGCTCGGGAGAAACGAAATCAAAGTCCTAACAGAAATGTTTATAGGACATGGGAACCTCGGTTATCACAGATATAAGATAGGGGTTGCGGAAAGTCCCGTCTGTCGTCTAGGCGGAAAGGATAATGAGACAGTTACTTACATCCTTCGCCATTGCCCTGCAATTGCGGGGATACGTGACGCATAGGCTTACAAGGAGACGCAACGGGATTACCCAAGCGTCAGGGGCTGTTACGGTCTCAACCCAGAACTAATAATAAATACAGCATTTTCAAAATCCAAAGAAACAAACGAAAATTCACATTCTAAGCCAAACGACGCACGATACAAAAAAAAGTCAAGAAAAGAAAAACGTTGCTTTTTGAATTTTTTTTAATCGAAAATTAAAATTTTGATCGCACAAAAAATAATAAAAAGTCAAAAATTCCATTTTGCGGTCAAACGACGCAAAATACGAAAAAAAAATAGAAATCAACCAAAATTGTGCAGCCAAAAAAGCTCTACAAATTTTTCACTAATCACTTTTTTATAGGACACGTAGTTTTTGTTTTTTTCATAAAAAACTACATTGAATATAAAAAATTACATTTTTGGACAAACGATACAAACTACGAAAAAAAATAAGATCAAAGCTGTTCACCCAAAAAAGAGCTACAAATTTTTCAACAATACTTTTTTCATAAGACGCGTAATTTTTTTTTATTCGTAAAGAATAACATTAAAAATAAAAAAATTTAATTTTTTGAAAAATGACACAAGGTACGAAAAAAATTAATTGACAGAAGTTCTTCGAACAAAAAATATTTACAAATTTGATATAAACTCTTGTTATAAAAATATATTAAAAATAAAAAAATTAACTTTGTGGAAGAAGGGCGCAAGCTACAGTAATATTTTATTTAACAAAATTTTTCGCCTAAATTATATCTACAAATTTGCTAAGAACCACCTTGCGCTAGGATGCGCATTTTTAGTTTAAATCGTAAAAAATAGCAATGAACATAAACAAATTCAATTTATAAAAAAACGACACAAATTGCAATAAAATGTTTAATAACAATTTATTTTAATAGGATGCGCATTTTTTTAATTATGAAAACAAGACAATGAAAATACTTTTGTTTCAATACCAATGCATATTATGAATTGCAATAATATAAATTTATTGAAATGATACATTTTTCAGGGTAGCTGAGAATTAAAATTAGTCCAAATAAGGAATAAATATTTAAGTAATCATGAAAAATAAAATTTTTACTTCATTTTGTAATATCTGAATAAAAAGCCTCAGACCGAGGTAAACAAATAAATATAATATACATTTGATATAATAGAGTTGAACATAATGTAGAAAAGTTCACATCTTCGACAAAATCGAGTGCGAAGCACGAGATACGTGACGAGAATGTGTTCGTTAAGGCCGAAGGAGCTTTAACAAAAGAGAATTCACAATCACCAAAATACAGTTGTCGATGCTTTGGCGTTTAATTTTAAAAGGCCTGCGCGCAAATTTGGGGAAAATACAAAGACCGAGCGCGTACCGCGAGGTAAATACATCATCGAGCGCGAAAGTGTGGCGGCTCTGTCAACTAAGCTGTTAATAACAGATATTTTATCTTTAATTTCTATGTTAGAATCAAAATTGACGTTTCTAAAATCCATTTAATTTATGATGAAAAAAGAACATTTCTCAGATCCAAATTTTCTTGTGATCTTCAAAATTTTATAAATAAAACCTACGATGATAACAATAAATCGTGAATTGATATACTTGGAATGAAAACCAAAATTTTACAACAAAACCCAAAAATATTCGTATTCATAGTCTCCTACTAGATAATAACACTTATAACAAATTAAATAAAGATCCAACTCTAAAAATACAAGAAGAACTTAATAAAATCATTAGTAATCTTTTACAACTTGAATATATAGATTCTGATATTGCAAAATATCTTAAAAGCTACAAATTGTGTCGCATCTAAGTTCGACGGGCTTCCTAAAATTCAGAAATAAACGATTCCGCTTAGACATGTTACCTGCTTCTTCGGGTCACCAATTTACAGCATATCCAAATTTGTTGGTAAGCCAATCCAGCAAATCATTGGTAAATCATATTCTAACAACAAAAATAGCTGATACCTCATTTCAAAATTAAAAAATATACAGATTCCTAACAATTATAAAACAGTTTCGCTTGATATCAAATCACTATTTACTAACATACCAAAAGGATTGAATTTAAAAAACATCAAAATAAATGTACTTAAAATTAGACAATTCACAAACATACCTGTCAAACAATTTCTACAATAATTAGTCGAATTTTTCTTAGACAATGCATATTGTATTTTTCAGAATGAATTCTATAAGGAAATCTTCAGAACTCGGATGTGTTTTCCACTATCAGGTATGACTTTTTACCTGGTGATGGAGGGATTAAAAAAATAAATTATTGAAAAACTACCTTTTTAATTGGTTTTCTATTGCCGCTATGTTGATAATATTATATTGAGATTTGCCCCTGAAGACAGAATCAATTATCTGCTTTTCTTACTTTAATTCTTTCCATCCAAGATTAAATTTCATTATTGGCATTGAAGGGAGATATGTCAATTTTGATTCTAAAATAACAGTTAAATATAAAATCTTTGTTATTAACAGACTAGTTGACAGAGCCGTCACACTTTATGATAGTAAATTTAAAGAACAGAATCTCAAACCCATAAAAAGAACACTAAAAAATAATGGCAACCCTTTTGATTTCTTCAACAAATATATCAAAAAAGGTTAGAAATTATTCAAAATAAAAATCTGACACTAACAACCATAACCATAAACTTTGTCTCTTAACCAACTTATCAGCCTACCTTTTATGAACGAATTTGCGAGATTCTACAGAAGAACTTTTATTGAATTTAATATTTTAATAATCTTTAAATATGAGAAATATCCAAGTAAAATTATGCGCAAGAGTAGAAGAAGGTTCATTTAGTTGTAACAGTGAAGCAGATACGGCCCCCAGAATATTTGCGTATAGTAGTCTTTATCTTACCAGTTTTTTCGGTACATAAAAATCATTTACAGTCTCTAATACCTGGAATTTAAGTTACATTTTCAATTTGAAAACTTTGGAACTTTAGCATGGTAATAATTCTGATTATTTCATAGCTAAAACTATAGATTTTTATTTTTACGCAGAATTCTTTGTGCATCAATTTTTACAAGGGCGAGATTGTCCCAAAAGGCTCCCAACCCAGGAAAAAAGAATCGATACAATAACATTTATTTTTATTACATTCTCATCCAGAGAAGGTGTTAGATTTGTGTAAAATTTGACCCCCACCAGTTTTTGTCAAATGTCCAAGTTTTGAGACCCCCTGAACCCAAAAAACAGGTTTTTACGAATGTGTCGGTCTGTCTGTATGTATGTCTGTCTGTGAGCACGATAACTTTCGAAAGAATTGACCTAGTAGATTGGCCTTTGGTATACTTTTTTAGTCTCGCAAACGAAAGCTCGAGTTTGTTAGCCAGCCATTTTGGATGAAAATTCAAAAAGTGAGCGCATTTTGAAAAATTTTTAGGGCATTTTTTCCAGAATTTGGAAACTATATGTGCGTCCGTTCATAGTAATCAAGAATTCAAACAATTTATTCTTATGACATTTTTCGATGAAATGTAAATTTTCAGACTTACAGCATTTTCAATATCCAAAAGAGGAAACGAAAATTAACATTTTCAGCCAAACAACACACGATACGAAAAAAAGTCAAGGGTGAAGAAACTTTTTTTTTTGCAGTACCTACAAGATTCTCACAACGACTTTTTGAATTTTTTCGAAAAATCGAAAATTCTTATTTTTATTGCACAAAAAATAGTGAAAAATCCAAAATTTAATTTCACAGTCAAAATATGCAAGATACGAAAAATCATGATTTAACAATAATTGTGCACCCAAAAAAGATCTACAAATTTTTCATTAGTCACTTTTCGATAGAATGTGTAGTTTTCCTGTTATTCGTATAAAATAACATTAACAGTGAAAAAATCTGCCCGATTAGTGGGCACATTCTCATCAAAACCTTGCTTATTTAATTTCTTTTCAATCTTGTGTGTGGTTTTTCAATATTTTCAATTTTTTTGATGTTCTCAATACTATTTCTAACGATTGAAACAATAAAATAACCATCATTAATGCTCACGGTACTTGAAAATTTGTATTTTTACATTCTTTTTACAATCAACCAAATTAGACAACATGCTCATGAATTGTGTAAAATTCCCTTGAATACTCTACAATTTTGGAGAATTCAGCAAAATTCTCCTGAATTGTGAAGAATTTTCTGAATTCAGCAGAATTTTCTTCAAATCAACAAAATGCGCTCTAATTCTGTGAGATTCTTTTGATTTCAACAGAATTATGTTGAATTCAGTGGAATTCTCTTGAATGTTGTATTATTCTCATGAACTCAGTAGATTTCTCATGAACTCAGTAGAATTCCGTTGAATCATGTGAAATTCTCTTGAATTCAGTAGCATTCAGCAATTCAGGAGAATTCTCTAACGTTCGGCAGAATTCTGTTGAGATCAACCGCATTCTCTTGAATAATGTAAAATTTTCTGAAATTGTGTATAATTCTTTTAAATTCAGCAGAATTATCTTGAATTCAGTAGAATTTTCCTAAAAGATGTAAAATTCTCTTAAACTTTGATTAATTCTCTTAAATTCAGTAAAATTTCCCTAGGTTTGGCAGAATTCTCTTGAAGTTAGTCAAATTATCGTGTTTTCTTTTGAATTCAGCAGGACGTTCTTGAAATCAGCCAACTTCTTTCGAATTTAAGAGAATTCTCTAGAGTCAGGCAGAGTTCCCTTGGATTAATTATAATTCTCTGGAATTCTGGAAAAATATTAGTAGAATTTTCTTGAATTATGTAGAATTCTCTTAAATTGTGTATAATTCTGTTAAATTCAGCAGAATTCTCTTGAATTCAGTAGAGTTCTCTTGAAATATGTAAAATTCTCTTAAACTTTGTTTAATCCTCTTAAATTCAGAAGAATTCTCCCAGGTTTGGCAAAATTCGGGTGAATTTAGTCAAATTATCATGTCTTCTTTCGAATTCAGCAGAATATTCTTGAAATCAGCCAAATTCTTTCGAATTCAAGAGAATTCTCTGGAATCAGGCAGAATTTCCTTGAATTAATTATAATTTTCGGGAATGCTGTAAAAATATCAGTAGAATTTTCTTGAATTATGTAGAATTCTCTTAAATTGTGTATAATAATTTTTAATTCAGCAGAATCCTCTTGAATTCAGTAGAATTCTCTTAAAATATGTAAAATTCTCTTAAACTTTGTTTAATTCTCTTAAATTCAGGAGAATTCTCCTAGGTTTGGCAGAATTCTCTTAAATTTAGCAGATTTCTCTTGAGTTCGGCAGAATTCTCGTGCAATCTGTATAATTCTCTTGAATTGAGTAGAACTCGCTTGAACACTTTTGAACTTATTACAGATTATTCAACACTTCTGAATTCATTAGAATAAGATTTGATTTATTTTGAATTCATTAGTCTTTCCAATTTTTATTGTTGTAAACGTTACAAGAAATGTGGATACAATTTTATTGAAAAAATGTGACACGCCAGTCATAATTAAATGCTTGATGATTTCAGTGCACGGGTTTAACAAAAAGTACCAAGTTACTTGTTCCAAGTGCATTTTAAAATGCAAACATACGCCCGCAAAAATCCCTTTGATGACATACGTGCAGAGATGATTTTATTACCTTGTAATGAGGTTTCTCTACTTAGCGAACATAATAAAAGACGTCATAAAACTCATTCGACCACGGTGGTGCTCTGTCCATATAAATTTATGATAAAAAAAAATTACCTAGTAATTTTCCGTACATATGTATGTGCACAAATGTGGCGACCATACCCCTGATGAAAGTGTTTTGACGATGCCCTTGTCAATAGAATTTATTTTACTTAAATTACTTTTTAATGATTCACAAACTCAATAATTAGTGTCGTCAAGCTTAGGCGACCATTATTCTTTCTCAAATGAAAGTTTTATGAAAAATATATATTGGAAATATATTATACATACGTGCGCAAATGAGGACTGATCCATTCCAAGTTAAATGATTAGTCATTACAATTACTCATTCAGTCCTCTCTCACTGGTATACGCATGTATTCAAAATTATCAAATATTTTTGTAGGGAGCATTTTTCACTCCACACATACCCCCGATGAAGAAATTGTGACAAAGAACATAAAAATAGGATAAACGCTTTATCTAGAGCGTCGTCAAATTTAGTAGACTAGGATCTTTTTCGCAAATTAAAAATAATCACCCCAAACACCTTCAGAAGACTTTAGTAGATGTCTGGGGTGATTATTTTTAATTAAAAATTTTTTGGCTCTTATAGTTGCAGGCAGCTGAGATGAGGTTTGATAAATGTACCAGGGGTAATTTTTGGGGTTGCTCAAAGTTACAGTGACGATGAGGATATAAACCAGTCTTGGCAAGGTACCTGGAATGAATATTTTTCATTTCAAATTTTGTGCCCGTTTTAGTTGAAGGCAGCTCAGAAAGAGTTTGTTAAATGTAATAGGGTTGGTTTTATGGGGTTGTTAAGTATTATTGTAGGTATAGCGATATAAAATAGAACCTTGGGTAGGTATCTGCAGTGCATTTTTTTACTTTGAAATTTTTTGGCTGCTTTATTTGAAGGTGACTGAGACAACGTTCGTTAAATATACAAGGGTTGCTTTTGTTAGGATTATTAAATACTATTTTAGGGATCGGAATATCTAATAAAGTCTTGCGAAAGTGTGTGGGGTGATTATTTAAAATAAAAATTTTTTTAGCAGTTCAAGTTGAAGGAAGCTTAGACAGGGTTTGATGAAAGTACTTGGGGTTGCCTTTTTGATGCTGTATAATATTATTGTATGAATCGCGATATCTGCTATAGCGTTGGAAATGTGTCTGGAGTAACAATTTTTAATTAGAATTTTTTTCTGCTATAGTTAAATCCAACTGAGACGGTGTTCACTAAATCTACCACGGGTGGTTTTTTGGGAAAAGGGTATCCGGTGACTATTTTTAATTTGAAAATTTTTTGGCTGCTTACGTCGAAGGTAACTGAGACGGGGTTTGTTAAATATACTAGAGGTAATTTTTTGAGGCTGTTTAATATTATTGAAGGTATGGCGATATCTGTTAGAATCTTGGACACGGTCGTATACACAAGTCCGGGGGCTCTCGTGGTGGTGGAAGTTCCCTAACGTAAGCCAGAAAGTTTCTCAGCTTTCTCAGCTGGCCTCAACGAACCAAAGAACCGAATCGTGTAGTGCTCGATATGTAATATCTGTAATATTTAAATAAAATAAATGCAAAAATGCCGTGTGTTTGTGCCGAACCAAAGTGCAAAACAAACACTTCAAAATTCAAAGGCAAGAGATAAACTTTTATAGTTCCGAGTGATCTTGTCGTCCGGAGATAATGGGAATCGTGTGTCCCCGGCGTGGTTTTTTTCGTTCGAAGGCACTTATTTGCGAATTTCATTTTCCGGTGAACGATATTATCAGAGGAGTATAAATTGTAATAGCGAAGGGCGAATTATTCATCGTGCTCCGTTACAATACCCTCGCTTGCGAAACGGTGCCAAACCGACAAAATTCGATAATCCCGAGAAATCGACAGGAAGTTTGCGACAACTGCTTCAAAGTATAGAAAACTTAATTCTTAATGTGTTACTTATTTTCATTATATTAAAAATGCATCAATATTATTCAAATTACTGAATACATCTGGATTAAATTGACTTCTTTAAAGTAAAATTTCAAATTAAACCGCCACATTCTCTACTCTACTATTACGCCACTACCGGAAGTGGCAACTTTGAAATAATCGAAAGCTTCAATAAGGGAACTTCCCCGACCAGGAGAGCCCCCGGACCTATGTATACGAACCTGGTCTTGGAAATGTGTATGGGTTGACTAGCTTTTATTTGAAATATTTTTGGCTGCTTTACTTGAAGTAAATTAAGATGAGGTTCGTTAAATATACTAGAGGAGTTTTTTAGGTGTCTTTGTATTATTTTAATGGTCAGAGTATCGATTAGAGTCTTGTGAGAGTGCCTTATGTGACCACCTTTAATTTTTAATTATTTTGGCTGCTTTAGTTAAAGGCAGCTGAGATGGAGTTTGTTAAATGTACTAGTGGTGGTTTTTTGAGGCAATGTAATATTATTATAAGTATAGCGGCATGAAATAGAGTCTTGGAAAGGTGTCTTAGGTGACCATTTTTAATTTGAAATATTTTGCCTGCTTTATTTGAAGGTGACTGAGACAACGTTTGTTAAATATACAAGGGTTGCTGTTGTTAAGGTTATTAAATACTATTTTAGGGATCGGAATATCTAATAAAGTCTTGCGAAAGTGCATGGGGTGATTATTTAAAATTTAACAGTTTTTGGCAGCTTCAGTCGAAGGCAACTACTGGGATCGTTAAATGTACTACGGATAGCATTGTGAGGATGTGCAATATTATTGTAGGATTTAGGACATCTGATAGAGTTTTGGAAAAGTGTCTGACATGAAAATTTTTGATTTGAAATATTTTTGGCTGCTTTACTCGAAGTCAATTAAGATGAGGTTCACCAAAATAATTGAAAATTAAAGGTCAAATTTTTTCTATGGAATTTTATCCACATTTCTTGTAACGTTTACAACAATAAAAATTAGAAAGACTAATGAATTAAAAATAAATCAAAGCTTATTCTAATGAATTCAGAAGTGTTAAATAATTTGTAATAAGCTCAAAAGTGTTGAAAAGAATTCTACAGAATTCAAGATAATTCTACAGAATTCAAGAGTCTTTTACAGAATTAAAGATAATTTTACGGAAATCAAGAGAGTTCTACTCAATTCAAGAGAATTCTACAGATTGCACGAGAATTCTGCCGAACTCGAGAGAATTCTGCTCAACTGAAGAGAATTCTGCCAACCGTAAGAGAATTCTACTGAATTGAAGAGAATTCTACCATATTTACGAGATATTTATACAGAATTTCAGAGAATTATGATTAATTCCAGGGAATTCTGCCTAACTCTAGAAAATTCTCTTGGATTCAAAAGAATTTTGCTGATTCCAAGAATATTCTGCTGAATTCGAAAGAGAACACGATAATTTGACTCAATTCAAGAGAATTCTGCCAAACCTAGGAGAATTCTACTAAATTGAAGAGAATTCTCCATTATTCAAGAGAATGCTGTTGATCTCAAGAGAATTCTCCTGAAGTGAAGAAAGTTTTGCCGCACTCAAAAGAATGCTACTGAATTCAAGAAAATTGCACATAATTCAACAAGTTTCTACTAAATTAATGAGAATTGTACAGAATTCAAGAGTCTTTCACAGATTTTGAAATATTTTACGGAAATCAAGAGAGTTCTACTCAATTCAAGAGAATTCTACAGATTACACGAGAATTCTGCCAAACTCAAGAGAATTCTACTAAATTCAAGAGAATTCTGCCAAACCTAGGGGAATTCTAATAAATTTAAGAGAATTTAGCAAAGTTTAAAAGAAGTTCACACATTTCAAGATAATACTACTGAATTCAAGAGAATCCTGCAGAATTTAAAAAAACTATACACAATTTACGAGAATTCTACATAATTTAAGAGAATTCTACGGAACTTATTAGATATTTTTATAGAATTCCCGAGAAGTTTGATTAATTCAAGGAAATTGTACTGATTTGATGAAAATTCTACTGAATTCATTTATTTATTTATTTTATTCCAATTACATTCCCCACGACCCAATTGGGCCATTTAGAGGGTAACATGATAACAAAACATTATAAACGCCTCATAAGAAAAAAGAAAACAAAATCAATATGTATACAGCTCAATAGCGGCGGCGATTACACGTATAAAAATCAGGTTTTTAAGACAAAGCAAAAATAAAAATATTTGAAAGGTTCGAAAAATTAAACAAGTTAATGAA
>JAABKJ010014153.1:0-10163 GCA_011634705.1 Andricus grossulariae
ATACTCCTTTGCCTTGTAGGCGCACTGGAGTATGGCCATAATCTCAGATTGTAGAACTATGGCGTAGGACCCCAACTTGATTGTGAAGTCCATTCCATTCCTTCTACGATATACACTATCTCCTGCATTATCCTCGTTCCTAGAGCCATCTGTAAACCAGTTGTCTCCATCATTGGGCAGGTGTGCGTCGCCGTTAACACATTCCTCCTTCGTGGATAGGCTAACTCGATACTTCTTGTCGAAGAAATAGCGAGTGGTCATTTTGTCCCTGGGCATGTTCAGGGTTGGCCTACTCGCGATGTCGACTGGGATCTCTACTGCTGTCGAGATCCTCCCATCCGTTACCAAATTTAGTCTCTGGGCCGCCTTGCAGCCACGGCCTTGATGGAGAGATGGAGGGGCTCCAACCCCATTAGTACCCCCAGTGCCATCGTGGGTGACGACTTCGATGAACCAGTAATGCCTCTTAAAATCAGTCCCCTGATCCTTTCCAGTCGAGACTTCACAGTGGATAGCTCGACCCTGCTCCACCAGACCACCGCCGCATGGGTTAGCCTTGGTCGCAAGATCGCTGTATAGTTCCACATGAGTGTCTCCGGTTTCAAGCCCCAGCTTTTCCCTGTGGCTATCCTACAGAGCCATAGAGCAGCTACTAGCTTCTTGTACTTGTTTTCCAGTTGCTCGTTCCATAATAGTTTCTTATCCAGAAATACTCCGAAGAGCGCATACAGGTGCTGTCCGCGCGCGATAACTAGTATATCGTCCGCATAGCATATGACGTGGCGACCCTGACTCGAGAGAAGATGAAGCAGTCCATTCCATGACTACAGTAGGCACACCATGTGTGATAATGGCCACCCTGATCATCTCTCCAGAGGTGTTGTTAAAGGCTCCTATGATGTCCATGAAGGTCCCAATCGCAAATCATTTCTCCCTTAGTTGTCCTTCAATTAGGTTTATTGCTCCGCTTAGGGCCGTCTTCGTCGAGTTACCAGCCCTATAGGCGTGTTGCTCTTAGTGAAGTGGCCTCCTCGACAAGAGCGTATCGCGGATATATCTATCCACAAGTCTTTCCACTGTTTTTAGTAGGATAGATGTTAGGCTGAAGGGACGGAAAACCTGGGGTAAGGTATAACTGATCCTACGTGCTTTCGGAATAAAGACTACTCTCGTACCCCTTCATGCCGCCGGGACATATCCCAGCGTCAGACTAGCCCTAGCTAGTCTCATTAGCGGCCCTATGATGGCCTCCCCGGCCCTTTGTAACAGAACTGGATATATGCCATCTGAGCCAGGAAATTTGTAAGGGCTGAAGGACTTCAGGGCCCGCTTGACCCTGGCAGGGGTGACAATCTCGTTGGCAAGCCACCGTTTCGGGCCAAGTTAGGCCGCAGGCGACTTTGGTTGCCTCTGAGGTGCCGTCCACACTTCTCCAAACCTTGAAAAGTCAGGAAAATCTGCCTTGATCATGTGAGCCAAGGTGTTCCCGTCCGACTCTGAGTAACCCCCGTTGGGCAATTTCAGAGTGCCGAGAATAGCGTCTGGATTTCGAGAAAGTAGCCTATCTAGTCTAGCCGCCTCAGCTCCCTTCTCGATGTACGTGCAAAAGTTGGTCCAAGTCTCTTGCTTTGCCTTACGTATTGCACCCCTGTATTCATTATTCATCGTTGTGAATGAGGTCCATAGTTCCTTCGTTTTGCCATCACTGGCACTTCTGAACCACTCTCTGGTTTCCCTGCGAAGCTCTTCGAGTTTCCCATTCCACCTGTGTGTCTTCCCAGCCTTTCGAATTCTTTTAGGTCGACAATTACTTTTATAAGTAGCTTTGATGGCTTCCGGGAAAGTGTTGGCTCCCACCTCTAGGGTATCCACGTCTCGAGTTGACCTGGAACCTCTGAAAGTGCACATCTTAGCTCCGTGAAAAACTGATCCCAGTCCGTTTTTCTTCTATTTCTGACCCATTTGGGGCCAGCGGGTACAATGGATTCCAACACAAACTATATCTGTGCGTGATCTAAGAAAGTGGGTTCATCTGAGATGCTCCACCTCTTGATTTTATCTCTAAAACTGCTGGTACAGAGAGTGATGTCAATGACTTCCTCCCTGACCGAGTTACGGAACGTCGAGGTGTTCCCCGTGTTAAGAATATCTGAATCAGTGGTGATTACGTATTCCAGTAGGCCATTACCTCTTGAGTTGACGTTTGTGCTGCCCCACAAATTATGGTGGAAATTAGCATCGCATCTCAACAGTAGAGGAATACCCCTTACCTTGCAATATTTCACAAGTGTACGTACCTCCACTGGTGGGTTAGTATCGCTGTCATAGGGAAAGTAAGTCGGTCCCAGAACTAGCCTTCCTATTCCTTTGAGATCCGTGGCTATCACCAACAGGTCTCTCGAATATAGCCTAAGCAGCGGGACATCGTTAACTCCCTTCGTCAGTATGCAGGCCCTTGATTTGGCCGCCTTGAGGTCCCTGTAACAAAAAAGACCAGCCCCCCTAATCCTATTATGGTATGCGAAACTGCAAAGGCGCCTTTGCTGTGATTCAAGTTAATCTAGGTAATGGTGAGACCAGGAGCAGTCATTTAGGTCTGCTCCCGATCTTCCTGTGTCTCGACAGGCTCCTCCTGTACCTGGCCGGCGACCCTAAAGTTGACCTGTCCAAAGTGATAGTAGGGCTGGTTGTTGAGGGCCGCAAGAGCCTTCGTCTGGGACTCAGGAATCTGCACAGCTAGGAGGTGCTTAGTGCCTCCTGCTGTGTCCTCTTCCTGAGGCCTATCGTGCCTGACGATTCGCCAGAACGCTGCCTTAAGAGAGGGGTTGAAACCCTCCAGTCCTTGGAGTTCCTCAGACGGGTGTTTCGGTTTATTGACGACTTTCTGTTCGTCGGCTGCTGGGCCACTTTGTGCCTTTCCAGAGTCTTAGCCACCCCCAGTGGGGTGTCCTCTGAGCCCCTACCTATCTTCTGGGCTTTAGTGCTGGATGTCGGCCCTGTAATTGCCGACGTTCCAGCTCTTGCAGCTGCTCTGCTAGCCTGCTGCGCTTGCCTCTTCACTCTCCTTTTCGGGGAACCGTTGAGCCGTTTCTTTTTTGGGGGGACTTATTGGCCTCTCCCGTTACCATAGCCTCGTTCAGAGGGACCGGCAATCTTTCAGCTTCCGAGGGAGCTGGGGGCACAGCCGCTACCTAAATTTGACTTGCCGGAGAGCCATATGGAGAGGAGAGGGTTATTTCATACCCTTTAAGGCCCAACCCCCCTGCTCCCTCCACCAAATCCCCTAGGTGCCAAAGTGTCATGAGCGAGATCACTCTACGCTCATGGCTTAGGGGGGTGTTCACATTGAGTGAGACGCTCAATGTTCAAATATCCGCTTGCAGACCACTATAATAAACGGAGGGCTGATTTTTGGTCGCTATGCGGACCGCAGGTCATTCCTGTCCTGATTTCAAAGCTGTAAATCGGTCCGTGAGAGGCCTCGACCCAGGGATTCAGAAGGCCCGTTTTAGCTAGGCTCTTTCACCCTTCTACCATACCGTAATCATGCGTACCAGGAGAGCCCGATTATAGGGATCCTTTCATTCATATCCATAGGCATGCAGGCCGAGGTGATTTTGACCCCCATGTCCCACACGCTTAAGCCTTCCCACCAACTACAAGGTGTTACAGCCCCTAGGAGAATTAGTTTCTGGTTAGTGAGAGGAGTAAGGCAAGGATGTCCTCTAAGCCCACTTTTTTTTAATATATTAATCTCAGATTTAGAAGAAGAAATGAAGAGAAAGGGATGGGGAGGAGTTAGGATCGGAGAGAAAAAGATATATACACTGGCATACGCCGACGACATAGTGGTAATGGCAGAGGATGAAGAAGGGATGACGGGCTTAATTACAGGATCGGAGAAATATTTAGATGGGGAAAAGTTGAATTTAAATGTAGAAAAGACAAAGACGAGTTTTAATATTTGGGGCACACTTTGCAAATGAATGGAGATTATAGAGCTCATATAAGTGAAAGGATGAAAGAAAGCGGCAGGGATAATGAAACAGATATGGGGGATAGGAAAGAGAAGGTTCAGGAAAGATTAAAGAAGGAGAATGTGGTTATTTGATACGTTGTTATGGCCGGTATTAAGTTGTGGAGCGGAGATATGGGGATGATAGGAAAGGGAAGAGATTGAGAGTTTACAAGAAAGGTATATAAGGTGGACGCAAAGAGTAGACTGTAGGTTACCTGGATATATGGTGAGATAAGAAGCACAGAGGGATAAATTAAGTACCAGAGCGGGTAAGAGAGCATGGCAATTTGAGACGAAGTTAAGGAAGTTGAAGGGAGGGGAGTTAGCGAAAAAGTGTTTGAAGCAAGTAGAAGAAAGGAGAGGGAGGGCGGTGGAACTAAGAAGATGGGAAGAAGAAAGGAGGGAGGTTTTCAGCGCTAGAGATATAGGAGAGGAGAATAGAGTAAGCTATGAGGAATTGGAGAGAAGGGACAGGGAAAGACAATTGATGGAAAGATGAAGAAAGATTGAGGTATCAAAATATAATAAATGGTATGAGATGATGAAAAAGGAAGGAGTACCAATGTATTAAGAAAAGGGATGGGGAGAGAGAAGATGGGCCACAATAGCAAGATTTAGATTGGGAAACGAGGTAAGGAAGGGGATGTATTGGGAAAAGAAATAGAACGGAAAGTGCAGAATATGTGAATGGGAGGAGGAAACATGGGAGCATGTATGGGAAGGATATAGGAGAGGAATGGAAGCTGAAACAAGCGGCCAAGAGAATGTGGTAAAGATTCTAGGGGAGGATTGAATGTGTGAGGAGTGGATGATGGAGTTGGAGGGGGCTAGAAGGGCTAATGAGAAAAAATGAAAGAATGGATGTGGAAAAATGGCAAAATGAGAATAAGATAGAAGGGATGTGAAAGTGAGGGAAAGAGGAAACTGTAGCTTTCGGTCGCTCGCTCACTCCTGCGACAGTAAAATTGCGTTATATGAGTATAGAAGTAAGGAGATAGATATTAGAATTGATATAAATAGTTGTAAATAATTGTAAATAGTAAGGATAAGACAATATAAAGTTTGTGGATGGTCTTGTAATAAACGGAGGTCATGTAAACCCTTAGGAGACACATTATGAATTAAGAAGAAGAAAGAGTATTCAGCGGTTTTTAAGTGTAACCTGGTTTGGCAACACTTGTAATTCATTAATCTGGAAGTTCTAAAAAATCATTTCGTTTCAAAAATGAAAGAATATTGTTTTGAAAATTTTAAGCTAAACATAGTTGGGACAGTGAGTTTCATGCCCGGCACTCCAAACATTTATACTGTGCTTACAAATTTATCGATCGCCCTAGACAATTGTTTTTCTATTACCGTCGATATTCGTGTTTATGATCTTTACTTGATTGCTTTGATTATTCGCTTCAATTTGAAATGCTTATCTAAGGAATTTTGTTTGAGATCATTGTTTATTTAGAATAATTAAAAATTATTTTCTCTCTTATCTAATAATTTCAAAAACACGTGTCCTTCGAAATTCTATAACCGGAAAATTGGGCCCCCGAGTGAAACCCCTAACATCAAAATGATGGATAAAAGACAGCCGGTCTCATGGATTTATAACCTAGATAAAGAAGGGCTGTCCCATGAAGTCAACAATAGAGGTCTCCCTATTGTTGGAAGCTTTGCAGTTTTGCGAGAGAGGCTGCTAAAAGCAATTCGATCGGGGGCGAGCCCCCCCCCCCCAATCCACCATTGACCCCTCTCAAGAAGGCCTTGACCCCATAGATCCTCATTTCGACAACACCTTAAAGCCGGATACCGACACAGTAAAAAAAATTAGCATCACGACTCAAACCGAATTAAACTCATTGAAGCTGGCCAACTACCGGGTTATTCCCGAAGTCAGCAGGACAAACAAGAGGCGGGGCCTAGCAGTGGTGATCGGGTTACAAATAAGAGTAAGGGTGAAGAACTGCACAACGCGAGTCGTGATAACAGGTTTCAAGAGGACGTACGCGTTGACAGTTCTCGCGTTGATTTGGGCAACCTTCGGGATAGTCGTTCGAATCATGGGCGGACACCATGGGTTCATTTCGAGAACAGCATTTTTGTTTTCAGGATTCTCACCGACCTCGTCGAGTACGAATTTGCCGCTTTCCGTTTCGACCCTTTTCACAAGTACGAACGTGAGAAAGAAAATAACCGCTTTCTCTCTCGATCTTATCCTCACACACCTTCTCGACATCATGGTCGCGGTCCTTTTCCTTTGACCCCTGCGCATACCTATGAAATTATGCGCAAGTGGAACATCAAGTGTTCGGGGATGCACAACGATGACCCGGACGCTTTTTTGATGCGCATTGAGGAGGGTCGAGATTTGGTCCCAGTCAGTGACGCTAAATTTTTGCGGATGATTCCCTCCTTTTTACAGGGTATTGTCCTCAACAGGTTCAGGGGTTATACACAATTATTGCAATAATTGGATCAGTTCGCCAAGGCCTTCAGGGTTAGGTTTGTGGACTCGGATTTTCAGTTCTAGCTGAGAAAAGAGATTCATCTCAAAATTCAAGGCGAAAAGGAATCGTTTTCCGACTATCTGACATGCATGAGGGCCATGTTTGACAAATTAAGACACTGAATGTCGAAGGCGGAAGAGGTTAGCTATGCACACACGAATTTACTGCCTGAGTTGCATTTAGCTATCCGTCGTGGCGATATTGAGGACATTGTCCATTTAGAGAGTCTGGCCAATGTGACTGAGACCAGTTGCGGAGTTATAAACCCCCTTCTGTCCCTGAACGATCCCTGCGACCCGATCTAGCTCACATGGATCCTAATTCCCGAGGTCAAGTAAGAGATCTGACAACACCCGAGAAAAGCTTGCGTTTTGAGAAGAGGATACAGAGTCACTTGGGTCCGATGAGCCAGTTCACCAAATATATCTTAGCCAGGGAAAAAGAAAATAGCGTGACCTAACCCAAAACTCCATGGGAAAAGCACATACAGAATATTTGTAACTTTTTATACCGCGCCCTACCGACAAAACCTAACCATGGACTCCTTTTCGACATACAGATCCCAAACATGTCCGGTGACGGAGTCCTTGATGGTGGGGAACACATAGGGGGATTTCGACATTTCATTAAACCCACAGAGAGAGATCAACCGGGCTTATTTACAGCTTTTCAGGAGAACGTAGAAGCACAGAGGGCGGCCCGTGCAGTCCGCCAAACAGCCATCCTGTCCGAGATTCCTTCGAAGGTTGAATACCTAACGCGGTTAAAGACAACTTACGATCTGGTGCCGATGAACTGCCTCCAGCCCCGAGACCAAGCCACGAGCACCAAGAATCTCATCCACCAAATGGACTAAAGCACCCAGAAATAACCCGTGCCACGAACAGTCTGCAGTTCGTGTTCCTCCCCCCTCCTCCGACACATCCTCCACATAAAGCGCCCAGGACGCCTTCAGCAGGCCCTTCACAAAACCCTTCCTCATGCACCTCCCGAAATGCTTCTGCACTTACCTCTAGGAACCGTTCTTCGCCCCCTCCTAAACCTTCCACCTCGCTTCCTAAACACCACCATCAACCCCATTCCCAAACTTCTACCTCCTCGAGTGGAAATTCCACCAAAATGCCTTCCTTTCTCGACGTACAAGTTTCCCCTCCTGACCGTATAGACGCCAACGCCCATCAATTCCTCCGGGAAACGGGAGATTTCGGGTGCTGGAACTGTGGGGATGCCTCCCATCGTTACCCGGAATGTTCCCAGCTTCCCAAGAAGTTTTGCTTTGGGTGTGAGAGAAAGGGCGTTACCAAAGCTAACTGCCCCAAGTATCCTTTTCAGCCCTCCCGATACTATCTTCCTATCTACCTTTTCCGACCTTTTCAATTCCAATTACCGACCTTTTCGCTTTATATTATTTCGCCCTTCCTAATTCTAATTTTGTATGTTTTTTTCTGGACCCCAATAAAATCATCTGGGTAACTTTCGTACATAATTCGTTTTATTCGCTTTCCCTCTTTTCACACTTTTTTTTTATTTTTCCCGTCTGTAGCCATCTTGAGTAAATTTTATACATTTGTCGATCTTTATTTTCTTTTGAACTCTCACATTCATTATTCATTATTCAGCTAGGCAGTACCGAATTGTATTAGTTTATGTGTCTCTTTCAATTTTATTATTCTTTATCTGGCTGGCCAATGGAATTGGGTTTTGTCTTCGAGTTTTCGCGCTTACTTCATATCGCAAAATTTTGTCTCTTTTATTTATTTATTCTATTTTTTTTCTGCATTATTGTGAGGATTTTTTGCGGTATTGAGTTGTGAAACTCAAGAATTTATCCATCTCGTTGTGTCATCGATTAGGGCCAGCTATCACCTCCTTTTTAGCAAGGCTTCTACTGTCCAGGGACCTTCACTTCAATTTCTTTGAGTTGCTCCGAGTTTTTATGAATTTCTACTACGGAGTCCAAGATCCTAGGAAAGTTCCGGGTGCGGGCGTACTCAAGAGAATTACCTGGAAATTCGCTACATGAACAGGTAATTTTCCTTTCAATTTACCGCACGGGTTATCTTTTATTATTAATATGGATAAGCCCAGAAGGAGATGACCACAAAGTACGTCAGTGGACAAGCATCTCCGCCAAAATTATCGTATCGGAAAAACTGTATTAACGCCTTCTATGTTTCTTAAAATCTTCCCAGGGTTGCATGGAAAACCACCATATATCTGCTGGCCGCAAGGTTTCCTTCACCAATCCTCGTCTAGGAGTTCAACCGTTTCTTACAGGCTTCGAATCCCGTGGTCCCGATTCTTACCTCGAAAAATTCGTGCCTAAGGAAATAGCCAATCAGCGTGAAGGAAGGATGTACGTGTAGAGAAGAAACGGAAACCGACCAGACCAGCGTGGATCGGATATCGTCGATCTCTCTCTTGACCGTAGGATTCCCTATAGCTAAGTTTCGCGCGCCTTTCTCTCTTTCTTCTCTCCTACTTGGACGCCCGTCGATCCCCGTGCGTGCGAGGACTGTTCGTACGTACAGTGCCTTGGTAGCTGCGAGACAGTAAAGAGTATTTGTAACGAAGCGTCGATTAATAGAGAAGCGGAGCGTCTCCGATAAATCCTAAGGTAGGATATTTTTCTTCCTAGGGGCTCAGCCAAGTTTTTGTGTTATATTTCAGTGTTTATCTCCTTGGCTGAACCACCTTTGTAATTTTCTTGTTCCTTTCTTCTTCTTCAAATGTGTTTAATTTAATTCTCTAATTTTGGAGCGCCTGCATCTGGCTCACTGTAACCTCATGGCCTGTTATAATTTGTTTGTATATTTAGACCAATTCCCCTTGAACTATTATTGATTTCTCTATTTCGTTTATCTACATCAATCTCTTTGTAAAAATACAAATAATGCTTCCCGTCGCAATTAATTCAGGAATTCCCCTTTTATTCTGGGTAACAAAAATGTTTATATTTTAGAATTATGTAATGTAAATTATCGATCCCTCTTTTCGTCTCTTTCGATTCAGTAGCCTTTATCTGTGAAATGTGTATTCATTTCTATTGACTATGTTCTTGTTATTGTCATTATTCACTCTTAGCATTTAATGCCTCTTTCAAAAGGCCACCATCCTCCCTCTTTTGTGCTGTCTTATTCTCGACATGTTTTCTCTCGTACCCTCCCGACCTTGATATAGTTTTGTACGCTGCTGTGTATAAGTTTGACACTTTTTGTTTTTGTTCTTAACAAATTTTATCTTCACTAGTAGTAATTGTAATTTTATCGCTATTCAGCTCAGATCTATTTAAACTCTTGTTGTCGGCAATAAACCAATTGTTTTGATTTGAACATCTAAAGAAAATATAGCCAAATATTTATTCGTACCTCCCACTCTATCATAAGGACTGAACTAGCTGTTGCCTTTTTGTATCTCTCTGGATTTCTCTCAGACTAAGTCGTTTATCGTATATCGCTATATCTTACCGTTTCTTATCGCTGTCGTTTCTTTTTATATTCTCATCTCAATGAAAGGTATTGGTTTTATGTGAAAAATGACTTTCGCGGATTCAATCAAATGTCGACCTTTTGAGGCCCCCTGAGTCAGAAAAAACGGTTTTTACGAAGGTGTCTGTCTGTCCGTCTGTCTGTCTGTAGTCTGTA
>JAABKJ010014154.1:0-10163 GCA_011634705.1 Andricus grossulariae
TGCGTTGACTGATCTGAGAGAGCCAAGCGAGGTCCTCAGTCCCAATGCCGACGTGGATTGCGCTTGCGTCCCACTCACAAACACATAAGATGCGCATGACTTAAATTAAGAATGTATAATATTATCATATTATTATATTCACCAATAGAACTGAGTATAACGACCAAGGATAAGACGCAAGTATGAACAATCCTCATATTTTTTGAATAGAGGAAAAACTGATTAATGTACTAATAAAGAATTTCATTAAGAGTTTGACTCAATAATATTCTGGTGCCTTATTGCATTACATAATACATAAATAATATAGTCGTTGTCCCATGGATTATAAATAATGGCATCAAGCTCGTTCTTCTGAGATATTTACATTTGATAAGAGTCAGTTTCAAGGAAAATAATTATTTTACGTAATTCATTGAAGCTGATATCACCATTTATATAATCTTTCAGGTTCTATGATGAAATCCGGAGTTATGTATAACTTTGAAAAACTTATATAAATTCTATAGATTCCCGTGCAAAAGTTCCTCCGGTTAGCCCTAAAACAAGGAAGTTTTTTGTCGGATCCCAGCCGGGCTACCTTTGGTCAGATATCAGCGGTTTAACTTTTGAAATAAAACTTTAATCGATTTTACGAGCTCAATATCATAATTGTTACATTGTTTATAATTTTTTGAAATTTTTAGACACCTTCTAGACTGTAAGTCTGCCTGGCATTTGCGTTGATACTTAGAGGTTGCAGCTACTCACCTCGAATGAGAATATATAATCACCGTCTCGTAATCTGCAAATAAAATCGTGATCCACAATTAAAGTCAACCTGATTTTAGTTATCAATTTGAAACGACAAGTAATGAAGTTAGTGCGCAAATAATTAATATTTGCAAATAAGGTATATAGTTATATATATTCGTTTGATCCTTTCTTCCTTCCTAACCTTAAATCACCACGTGGTCTGATTTGATTTCTATGTGTCCCTGATTTGATTTCTACAAGGGATTTGTTAAAAGAATTAGAAAGCTAAATGCAAAAAGCCTGAGAAATTACATTTTTGTGCCATATTTTTTTTTGTATTCTCTGCGTGACGACATGTAATTGAGCCAATACATTTCGATGAGCCAGAAAGTTTTTTCACACCACCCCTATTCCAATATGCCCAATATTAAATTTCCTATTGATACAATCACTATGACATTATAATTGATACTAAGATTTCATTTTGAAGAAATTAAATTTCAATACTTAGCTCCAATTATTTAATCTCGGGTACTAAATTATTGTATAAAAGGTATCAAGGTAAAGATCATCGAATCTGCAACGAATATGAGTGCCATTTTCCCTGATCAATTTAGTAGCTAAGGTGCATTGAACAGAAATATTTTTAAAAAGTGATTGTTTCAGACGGAAATAAACATACAAAGTTTCAAAATCCAATTCATAAAAAAAAATTTCAGTGCGATTTTCAAGATTAGCAGGCCAAAATGCATTGAAAAAATATAGCGTCGCTAAATGTGCAAACAAAATTTTTAATTTGTAGACTAGTGTTATAAAAACCGATTCGATGTGATGGCATTAGGAAACCAAAATAACCTTTTTGTCAACGAAAATAGAAAATTGACCTTATAAAGATGTGTGAAATTGATATTTTATAAAAACCAAAAAATGACGGATTTTAGACAAAATACATCAATCCTGAACCGAAGCAAAATAATTTTAAAAAAGAAATGCAATATTTGATATATAGAATATTGAGAATGTATAGAAATCGAAAATTTAATTTTCAAATGATAAAAAAGCAAGAAATTTGAAAATATAAGAATATTGTTTTAATTTTTAAGTGCTATAAATATCATTTTTATTATTCTTTAATTTTCAAACGTTTAAAAGTTAACCTTGAAAAATATTGCTCTTAAAAATTGAACTATTGAAAAATTATGAAAATTGAAAATTCCATTTTGAACTGTTGACAACCCAAGAAAAAAGCGAATTTTGGGATAAAGACCAGTGTTCAAAATGTAATATTTACATAATATCACATATGAATTTATTAAGTGAATACTTTAATCCATATTACATTATGTAAGTGTTTTTTGTCTAGAATTGTTATTGATAATGAAAAAATTATTATATTCCAACAAGTATTTACAGTATTTTATTATTGAAAGTGTAAGCTAGCGTTTTTGACTGAAAATTAGATATTTTGAATAAAAATTATGTGGATTCAAATATGAAACTTACAATCTTGAGCAACTTTAGGTTATCTTAGTGTTTTTTTGCAGAAAATTGATACTTAAGAGCAAAAGTTTTTCTTTTCTTGTCTTGGTATACAATGTGAGACAAATCAATGTTCTATTACTATTATTTAAAAAAAAGTACCCTAAGAAATGTTGACCTAGAACAAGCGTTTGATATTATGCAAGGTTTTATACAAGAATGCCTTATGTCCTCAATGCTATTTATTATATTCATCGACAAGTCTCTAAGAATGACTCTCTTAGACAAAGGAGGTGTGAAACTTTGGACTGTATTGGTACGTGGGTTAGCGTTTGAACGTGAAAAAAGCTGGAGAGGTATGCCAGGACAGAAAAGTATGGCGAAAAATAGTCTATAAGAAATGCATGAGGAAGAGTCTCAGGGGAGTGAATGACGCCTGAGAAAAAGACCTTGGATAATAATGAGTCTGAGTGGGGAGCTTCACATAATAACTTCGTGAGGCTCTGCACTTATTTAAATAAATAACACGGAAATTCTAGATCAATCTAAAAATCTATACGCTTGTAGGATACGCCTGTGACTTGGATAGCAGCGTCATCTGACACGCGAACTATTGGGTATCTCAAAGTTATTTGGGCAATGTTTTTGAAAAAAAGAACATTGCATATCAATTCATTTTAATCAAAAATGTTAATCTTCGGTTTGAAAATAATTGCTTACTGTAAGATTTTTCGTTAATATTGAATTGAAATTCAAATTTCTTCCCAATAGTTCCATATTGTTGGCGCTTTGTAGCTACACAACAGGCGTATACCGCCTCCCTCCATCACTCCCTACCTCACCGAGTCAGTTACGCTAGGCCCGAAAGGGAAACGGTTTGATGGTATAATAAGTTTAGCCTATTTATTGAAGAGAAATTATATTATGCATTTGTTTCAATAATTAACAATTTGCGAAGAGTCATTGGCAAACCATTTACAGTTGATTCCATAAAGTAAATTAACCTTATTCATGGAAGTAAACTTAAATTGTGCATTCGCTTATAAAAATTGTTTACATAATTACCAATTTTTGTGAATTTTCAAGGTCTCATAAGAAACAGTAACCAGAACGATATTTTGACATTTGATATGTTTTGACATTTTAGTCAAAATTTACATTGTTTGTTTTTCTTTGTGAAACTAAAATAAAATAACTATAAGTAATACAATTTGCACCTTATTTTGCAATATCTGAATAAGAAGTTTTGGCTCGCGGTTCATAAATTAACAAAACATTTATTTAATATAAAAAATTTCGCAATTTGGACAGAGTTTAATAGGGCGTGTGACCATTGATGAGAATGTGTGAAAATGTAAAGCTGACGGCGGTTTAACACTAAAAAATCAAAATTACATTATTTCTGTTGCAAATGTTCTAACCTTTAATTTTAAGAGTTCTTTGTATGAAAGTAGGGGAATTACAAAGACTGAGCGCGACGCGCTAGATGCGATAGATGTGAGCGATAAGAATTTGTTCGTACCGGGCGTACATTTCTTAAATCGAATTAATGATGTGAAATATTTTTGGTTTACACATATTCTATTTTAAACCTCTGTGTGACTGGATAATGGCTGCCTAATAAAGTTTCCGCGATTTCTTCTCGAGTCAATATAACAACCGCGCCGGTGTACATGTTTATTTTTACTCGTTTTTGTCCCTTTTTATGAGGTGTATACATTCCACGAAGAATCGAGTGCTTTTTGTTTTTTTCTAATATTGCATAGACGTCACCATTGGACGTTGATAATACAAGTTGTTCTTCGGTTGGCATGGGCTTACGGACATTATTTATTATTCGCATGTGAATTGCTGGATTATCGGGAGGAAACATGTATCTTTGAAGTTCGAATATCCGGTTTGGATTTCTGTAGGAAATAAGTCGAATAAGCCTTAGTTCTTCAAGAGGAAATTCAAATACTTGAGAAAAATGTTGCCAGACAGGAGGGGACCCGGATCTGGCACGAAGAAGTGGCTCGGCAGAAGTAGATGACTCGGCAGGAAAATGAGGTCTGGCAAGAGGAAGACACTTTTCTGGAGAATGGCGTCCGACAGGAGAGACAGTCTTTTCTGGAGAAGAACTTTTGGCAAGAGAAACAATGCTTTCTGCAGCATTTGGTCTGGTAAGAGGAAGAGTCCTTTCTAGATTATATTGTTCGACCGGAGGAACAGTCTTTTCTGGAGAATGATTTCTGGCAAGAGGAAGAGTCGTTCCTGGGGAGTGAGGTCTTTCCAGAGATAGAGTCTTTTCTAGAGAATTTAGTTCAGGAAAATAAGAAGGTCTGCTACGAGGAACACCAGGAATAGGGTCACCATTAGGCAAACACTCGAACTGGACACTCAACTCTGCAACAAGAAATAGAGGATATTTTTTCAAAGCACAAAATCGTATTTTGTTATATCATTACCAATTGTCGAGGAAATAGGCAAACTCAAACTTTCCTATCCTATTTCTTATGAATGAAAACTCCTAAAACTTTAAAAATTATTCCGCTAGACAATAATTGAATCGAACATTCATGAATCTATAAAGTTCAAATATATTTCTGATCATATTGTTAATTGATCAAACCAAGGTTTAGATTGTCCAATTTTTTTGTTTACAATACTAGTCATACTGACATTTGTTGTCACTACCTAGATTGTTTCTATTAAGTTGCTCGACAAGAATCTTATATTTTCATCGAGAATCGCAACATTGGGAGAGGAGATGATCGTAGATACAAATTTCTCACCTAGTTCAGTTTTCCATTTTTTATAGGAGGCGTAATTTTCAGTTTATTCACGAGAAATAACATTAAAAATTAAATGTTTGTAAAAACGACACAAGATAGGTAAAAAATGAATAGACAAAAGTTTTTTAAACAAAAAAGATCTAAAAATTTGTTTTAGATCGAAAATTTTCCTTGTGACCTTTTTGTGATAGGACGCGCACTTTTTTAAATTATGAAACAAAACAATGAAAATACATCTATTTCAGTATCAGTGCATATTATGAATGGTAATAATATACATTTATCGAAATGTGACATTTTTCAGGCTAGCTGCGAATAAATATTAATGCCAAATATGAAATAAATATTAAGGTACTCTTAAAGTACAAAAAATAATATAATATACATTTAATACAATAGAGTCTAACATAAGGTAGAAAAATTCGCGTTTTGGACAAATGTTAATCGAGTGCAAAGCAAGAAATACGTGATGAGAATGTGTTCATTGAAGTCGAAGGAGCTTTAGCAAAAGAGAATTCACAATCACGATATAAATCGGAAATTTTTTCAGCAGTTCAAGTTAAAGCCAGCTGAGACATGCTTTGTTAAATATACTATGGGTTGTTTCTGAGGTTCTTGAGTATTATTGTGAAGATGATGATATAAAATCTAGTCTTGAGAAGAAGATGGGGTTGATTATTCTTAATTTAGAAGTTTTATGTCTTTTACAGTTGAAGGTAGGGTAGATTGGTTTGTTTAAATGCTCCTGGCTTATTTTTTTTTGTTAAAAACACTTTGTAAATAATAAAACTGAAAACACACTATTTTCGAAAATCGCATTGCTAATTCGAATTTACCAGAAGAAAATATTTAAATTAATTAGCTATGCAAAAATAAATTCGCACCTGGAAGTTTATCGTAAAAAATTGTGAGTTTTTAGCATTATTATTTACAATGTTTTTATATTTGTTCATAAATCATTTTGTTCTTTTCAATTTGGTTAGGTGTTTTATTAAAAGACTTTCTAAAAGTTCGTTTTTATTTATATGATTGTAATAAACACGAGAATCATGAATATTGTCAATTCATAAATTGTTTAGCTTCAACACATTTTGAGGATCATACATACGTTATCATCTGAAACCCCTTGTTAGCGCAGACAGTAGGGCGCATGAAAAGTTGCTTTGCACAGATTAAATTGAAAAATTCTGATTTGCGTAAAACATAAAAGAACTTTATTTCTAATTATAGATATATTATAATATTATATTCACCAGTAGAATTGAGGATAACCACCAAGTATAAGACCAGAGTACAATCAATCCTCATATTTGCAAACGAGAGAAAAAACTGAATATTGTATTATTGAAGAATTGGTTCAACTATGTCACTAAGGAACTTTCCTTATCAGAATATATAATCTACACTATAGTTGTTGTCTCTCAGATTGAAGGCATCAAGGTTGCCCTTCTGAAATATTTACATTTGATAAGAGTCAGTTTGGAGTAAAAAAATTTGATTACAAATTTCGTCAGCACTGATGTCATAATTTATGTACTATTTTACGTGTTAGGAAACACGGAAAAACTGGATACTTAGATTCACTATTTCACATTGTTAATTTGAAGTTTATTTGCTCGCTTTGTACAAGAAACAATTTAAATAGTTTTAGGAATCGGAATACCTAATTTTCAAAGGGTTGCAGCAAAATGAGATTATGAAATAGCAAAATTTGATGTGAAAACAGTATTTCTTCACGGAGATCTTCAAGAGGACATCTGCATGAAATTACCGGAATGATACATCAACGAGGAGAACGAGAACTTAGTCTTGAACGAAGCCGAAGCCTTTATGTCTTCAAGCAGTCCCCATTATATCGTCTAAATTGCATGCCGATGATAACTTAGTGATTGGTTAGAGCCAATATGCTATTGGTGAAGTTTTGCAATGTCTAAAAAGCAATTTTGAGACCACAGTTGATAAAACAAGTGAGCTTGTTGGTATGAAAATTAATCGTGATCGTACAAAGCGTACGATAAAGGTCTAGCCATATAGAAAAAGTGATAACTAAGTTTAACGTGGAAAATGCAAAGTTGTCAAACGTTCCTACAGAATCTGGTCGAGTATGTCGTCCGGATATTGAATACGCTATCGATTGCGCGTGACTTTCAACAAGGAATTCAACGGTAACATTCATTTTGATCTTGCGCTGACCTTCAAGGTCAATGTAAGCTCAACCTTGCATTCCGTGAAGCGTGATCGAAGTTTTCAGATATTCTTATGTATGTGAGGTAAAAATATTTCTAAGACCCTGAGTAAAAATAATTCATCTTAAGATTTGTCTTGGCTCGTCTTGAGTTCGTCTCGAAGATTTAGGAGTCGAAAAGTAAGTCTTGAGTTTATAAGTGCGAATTGCGACAGAATTTTTTGTAAAGAAAATTATATTAGTGATGTATGGCCTTATTATTTAACAGATTCAAAAGTTTGAACGTTCGTTTGTGAATTTTATTGTCCATTATAATATTTGTTGTCGGTGTGCTAGGGTTCCACTTGAAGACAAAAAATATCGTCTTGAAAACGAAAAATAAAGTCTCACTGGCGACCAGGGGCGAGTTATTTTTACTCGGGACACCTGGATGCAAATTCAGAGATGTGCCCCTCTAGCATTAATTTTCTTAGGATGTCAGAATGTCCTGCCCTTAAGCATGAGGTTGATCAAAATATTAGTGAAATCAAATACTTAGTTTATTCTGGAAATTTTCCGACTTTCCTGAGTGAAAATCTTAACACAGTTGTACACGTGCAGATTTGTTGAAGTGCATACTCGGGTACAGCTGAGAGTATTAAATTATCTAAAGAAACTGTTTATACACATTTTTAGGGCAATTGAAATAAAATAATGAAAAGGAATCAAATGTGTACTTTATTATGCAATATCTAAATAAGCAGTACCGGTCCGAACTACAGAAATTAACAACACGAACCGAAACAGCTTTAAGAAAAAGCAATTCAAAATTACAAAAAAATATTTGTCAATATTTTTTCCTTCGAGTTTAAAAATTGTATGCATGAACGTAGGGGAAGCAAGAAAAGCGAACGCGAAGCGCTAGATCTGAAAGACGCGTGCGGCGCGTGCAATAAAAATGTTTTCTTATAATTATCACATTTCTTTTAAACAAATTAATGGTGTGAAGTATTTTGGTTTACACGCATTACTCTGAAATTCTTTGTGACTGTATCATGGCCGCCTAGTGGAGTTTCCACAATTTCTTCTGGAGTCAATTCATCAACCGCGCTGGTGTAAATGTTTATTTTCGCCCGCTTTTGCACCCAGTTAACAAGTGTATATAATCCACGAAGAATCGTTTGCTTTCTTGTTTTATCCAATATTGCATACACGTCACCATTGGACGTTGTTAATACAATTTGTTCTTTGGTTGGCATGGGCTTATGGACATTCTTCATTGTTCGCAATTGAATTGCTGAGTTGTCAGGAGAAAAGGTGTATCTCCGAAGTTCAAATATTCGGTTAGGATTCTTTTGGGGTATAAGTCGAATACATCCAAGTTCTTCAAGTTTGAAGCCAAGTATTTGAGGAAAATTTTGCCAGACAGGAGGAGATCTGGATCTCACACGAATAGGTGGCTCGGCAAGAGGAGGAGATTCGGCAGAAGAATGGGGTCTGGCAAGAGGAAGAGTCTTTTCTAGAGAATGATGGTTGGCAAGAGAATGATGGTGGGAAAGAGGAACAGTTTCTGGAGCATTTGGTCTGGCCAGAGAAAGTGTATTTTCTAGAGAATGATGTCTGGCAAGAGAAAAAGTCCTTTCTGGAGAATGTGGTCTGGCAAGAGGAAGAGTCCTTTCTAGAGAATATCGTCTGGCAGGAGGAAGAGCTCTTTCTGGAGAATTTCTTTCAGAAGAAGACGAAGGAGGTCTGTCACGAGGAACACCAGGAATAGGCTCACCATTAGGCAAGCAGTCGAACTGGGCACTCAACTCTACAACAAGAAATAGAGAATAATATTTTCTTGGAGCACAAAATCGTATTTCGGTATATCCGATTCCGCATGCGATAAGCAAAACTTTAGACTATGTAATTTTTCATATTATATTATTATCATCAGAATTAATGTACGTTCATTAACATAACCACTATTTATACGGACACTTTTGACAAGGAGACGATCAGTGTCGGGATTTTTTTATTAAATATCTTAAATTGCCTACTGGAAGGCCATTGGGTGAGTAATTATTTAATAAAACAATATAGAGGATCGCAACCACAAACGAAATAGCCATCACATAATTGAACTCAAACGCAGAAAGGAATGTTGATATTGATTTACTGTTGAGTAACCCAATCACATAATATTCATTTTATTGTAAAACAGCGTCTCCATAGTACATAGTTTATCAACCCTTTTCACCCTTGATAATTGTGATAGTGCACAAGATTTTATTTTCAAAAAAACCGTTACATTTTAAAGCAAAAAAACAACTTTAAGAAATTAGTTTAGTTTCCAACCAAAAAGTTTATTATTCAACAAAAAAAAAGCAATTTTAGAACAAAAAATGATTAATTTCTCTCAAAAGCTGAAAATAATTCTTGCAAACAAGTAAACCACGTGGAAATATCAATGACGTTATTCCCCGAGGGTGTAGGTTTAAATTTGTGCAGAGTTCCCCAGAATTCTGAGGGGTTCCTGGTATGCGGCATTCTCAAGTGTTAACAGTTTCTTATATTCTCTTTTAGTTAGTTTGAATAAATTATCCTGCTCGCTATTGAAGTTTGACTCAACACATTTTTCAAGCAGTTCCCTTACTTGAAATCGCAGACTAACGTATTCCACATCAAACCATGGCATGTTTCTCAATCCAATTTCTCTAGCCACCCTTCAGATTTGAAATTTTTTATCTATACTGCCGCTATTTTGTAAAATAAAAAAATCCGCTTTGTCACTCCAGAGCTATGGTCATACTAATAAAGAAATTTACTAATTTATTTGTTTCAGATTATGCTGACTGGAGATAGCGTGCGCGAAGTGGACATAAAAATGTCCGGGAATTTAAAAATTGGGATTTCTTAATAATCAAGAAGAGGACTTGCATGTTGGTGGCCGAAGTGAGAACGTGTTCAGTGTCAGGTGGTGAGAGGATTTTACAGAATTTGTGTGGAAGGTGTGAGTGGAGTGTGAG
>JAABKJ010014155.1:0-10162 GCA_011634705.1 Andricus grossulariae
TTAGATAAACATGGTCAAACAATTCATAAATAGCACTGCTAGGCTGGTGAATAGTACAGACGATAGTTCTATTCTTCTTTGCTAAATTTGTCAAAACTGTTGCACACTGCATGGCTGCTACAATGTCCAATCCAGTTGTTGGTTCATCCAGAAAAATTACTAGAGGATTATTTATCAGCTCTAGAGCTATACTGAACCTCTTTCTTTGCCCTCCGCTTAGATTTCCGCAAAGTGTCTCTTTAGACTTTATCAGACCGAAAGAATTTAATATTTCATCCATCGTTTTCTGTTTCGCCCAGCGATCCAGATTGGTATCCATCTTGACCTCTGCTGCGAAAGACATTATTTCGTGAACAGTGAAAAAAACGTGAAGGGCATTTTCTTGCTGGATGTATCGAGAGTACTTTTTGAAGTTTTGCCAAGTTAGCTCGTCACTTTCGGTCCAGTAGATGATCTTCCCATCGAAGTTTCTTTGAAAACCAGTCAAGGTATTGAGTAATGTGATTTTACCGCAACCAGATGGACCCATTACTGCTGTTAACTCTCCAGATTTGAATAAACCACTCACGCCCTGAAGAATTTGCGTCTTCCGACTTCGGAAGCCTGTGAATTGACTGAAAATACGTTTTACTTTAGGAAAGTCAATATCGACTGATTGAACATTTGGTGATTTGTATTGATGCATTCTTATTTCCTGGAATTATCAGCGTGTAAGTGTATGAGTTTGATGTTGCATAATAAATTTGGTTTAGTGATGTAGATTCGTATTATTTCGGCTGAAGATTTGGACAGCTCAGTTAATAGGCCACCGAGGTTAAAATCATTCTAGGACCTGAAAAAATTGGTTTGATGTCACACATTCTTTAAAGACTATTTGCAATTTCTGCCTTCACAGCCTGTCCCCTTTCTGGATAGTTTTCCCTAAGTGTTCCAGACTTTGAATAATACTCACCTAAAAGACTTCCCTTCATGAAAACTTTAGAATCTGTAGCTTCAATCATTGTTTTGTACCCGACCAAATCTTCGCGATTAATTCTTTAACGAACAAAAGGTTGTGTTTCATTTAACAATAATTTATTGATTACAAGTAAAAACAAAAGTAAACACGATTTATTCTCGGATTTATTAAATTACGAATCTAATAGCAGGACAGACTTATACAGTGTTGACTGATTTAGTCTCTAGATATTTCATTGATGTAGTCCAGAATTGCTTCCTGACTCTACTTGAAACAGTTTTAGAAGTCTTATATTTTTTCAAACATTTTTTTTATCATTTCCCAATGACTCTTGTGACATCCACCTTCTGTCTTTGCAAGACATAAAGCTGAGCTTGAAAATAAAAACTGAAACGTAAGATTTATTCTTTGGTAGTTCAAATTTCTCACCTATCGTATAGCATATATTCTACCATTACTGCCTTATTTGAAAATAATAATATTTTATTCAAAATTGTGAATGAAATATAATTTTTCGAGTAAATAAAAGTATTCCATAGGAAATGCAAACTAAAAAATATGTTCTTTAAGCTTCGTCGTTGTTTTAATCTCTGACATATTATTAAATCAGCACATATTAGTTTAAAAAGTACAATTTATTATGACAAGAGAACAAGAATATAAATTCAACTGTTTTGTTCAAAATTCGTATTTTTGGGTCGAAAATTCAATAATTTGGTTGAAAATTTTTGTTTCAAATGAAAAATAATTTTTAGTTGAAAATTCGTCTTTTTGGTTTAAAAATTCATCTCTTTTGGTTGAAATTTCTTCTTTTTGGTTAAAATCGTAACTGTTTGTTTGAAATGTATATTTTATTGGTTGAGGATTCAAAATCAACCTATTTTTGTTGAAAATTCGTTTTTTTATGATTTTAAAAATTAGTTTTTTAACTGAAAATTTGAATAATCCATTTTTGATCGTAAATTTATCTTTTTTACTTAGAAATTCAACTATTTGCCTCAAAATTCTACTGTTTTGTTGAAAATGCCTTTTTTTTCTTGAAGATTCATAATTTTAGCTGAAAATTCTACCATTTTTGTGAAAAATTCGAGTATTTGGCTAAAAATAAACTTGTTATTAAATAATCTTATTTTGGGGTTGAAATTCCAACTGTTTTTTTTTTCAATTGAAAATTTGTCTTTTTTATTTAATAATTTTACAATTTGGTTGACTAATTCGTCTTTTTGTTACAAATCTCATTATTGGTTATCCTTTTTGGTTAGACATGCATTTTTTTATTGAAAATTCAAATGTTTTTTAAAGGAAATTCTTCTTTTTGGCTTGAAAATTCTAGATTTTGGTAGAAATTTTTCTTTCTCGGATGAAAAAACTTTCTTGATTAAAAATTCAACTGTTTTGTTGAAAATTAGTCTTTTTGGGTAGAGGAGTAATCTCAATAGTTGGAACTTCATTTTTTTATTTAAAAATTAATTTTATTGATTGAAAATTGAACTATTTTGTTTAAAATCCTTTTTTCTTTTTAGTTGAAAATTCATGTATTTTTTTGAAAATTTGCCTTTTTTGTTAGAAAATTCATCTTTTGCCTTGAAAATTCAAGATTTTTGATGAGATTTTTTTATTTGAGGCTATACTATTTGGCCAAAAATTGTTTTACTAATAACTAATTGAATCTGAATTTTTGCTTTTCAGTTCGTTACTTTTAGTTGAGTAATTCAGATTTATTGAAAACAAGTTTTAATTTATTTTTTCAAATATCGTAATAATTGAAAAGGAAAAACAATTTGATTCGGCACATTCACTGGTACACTTCACATTATCCTCAAAAAATGGTATTTCCTTAAATTTGTCTGGCATTTCGACATTAGAATCACTTACATGGAATGGAATGCAGTATAAATAACTAGCATGGAAGCGGAAATACTATTCGCATAAGTTGTATCTTCACGTCGTTTTTAACCATTTCGCATTTCTTGCCCCACCAAGTTTTGCTGACGAATACTCGTTGATTTATCTTTATGTTTATAAAAACAGCGCATGCCAAGCCGTAAACTTTCATCAATATTAAAGAAACTAGCAGTCAGAGATCTGCACGACCCAGGCGCGGACCTAAAATTTTTGTTAAAAATTAACTTTTTTCTCCAAAATTCTTATTTTTGAGTGGAGAATTCGTCTGTTTTTATATAAAATTCCTCTTACTGGTTGGAAAATTCAATAATTTGGTTGAGGATTCAACTATTTTGTTGAAAATTCACTTTTTGGTTACAAATTTAAGTATTTGGTTAAAAAATTGCATTATTTTCTTAAAAATTCAACAATCTTAGTTAAAAGTCATCCTTTTTGGTTGAGCATTAACTTTATGGTTGGAAATCCAGATGTTTTTTTTTTTTAGAAAATTCGTCTTTCAGGCTTGAAAATTCTGATTATTGGTTGAAATGTTTTTTTTCTTTCTTGAATATAAAATCTTCCTTGGTTGAAAATTCAACTCTTTTGGTATAAATTTCATATTTTTTGGTTAAGATTGTTTTGTTACAAATTAATCTGTTTTGCTTGAGGATTCAACGGTTCACTTGGAAACTCATTTTTTTGGGGGGTTGAATTCAACTGTTCTTGAATTGAAATAAAAATATTTTTGTGTGGAAATATGTATGAACTATTACATTTTTCATTGAGAGTTTATCTTTTTCATATAAAAAATTGAACTACTTGGTTGAATATTGATGTACCTTGTTCAAAATTCATTTTTTGGTTGAAAATTCATTTATTTGTAAGAAATATTTTTTGACTGAAAAATAAAAAATGCATATCATAATAATTATATAACATCTGATCTCGTCTTGAATTCAATGACGTAATTGCGTTCATAAAGATGATTCAGCGAAATCTCACTGACCTTGTCATTTCTAATATCACATTTACTTATATGTATTTCTACGTGTCTTAGAAATCAATTCAATCTAATAAATGCATAAATTTTACTATTAAAAATTATATATTTAAACTCCTACAATAAAAATCGAGTTTCATTTTTTTTTTAATTTATGAATTAAAACAAACACTAGTTAGAGAAGTTCTTTTTTTCTGTTCTTCTGATTTTCCGTTTTTTCATGATAGCTCAAGTATTCTAAGTGGAATAATTTAAAATCCAATTGATAAGTAATTATATAATTTCATATCAGTGATTCATTTTTTTGTCAGTTTTAATTGAATAAAAATTAAAAAACAACTTACATTTCGACCACTCTGCGGGTTTTCTTGAAGGTAATATAACTTCAGTCAAAATTAAAACATAAAAGTAGTTTCAATTAGTAATTGTAATGTTTGTCTTAACCAATTTCTTTCTTACGAACAAAGTTTATTTTGAATTATTAAAAAGGACTGTTTTTATAAACTATGCACGAGTCCAAAAAATTCAGTGTTAATTACATTCAACAAAATTAATGTTTCATTACTATTTTCATCTACTCAAACTTTTTGAACAGTTTTTATATTTTAATTTTGACTTGAATAGTCGAAGTTAATTTTATTATTTTATTGAAAGTTAAACAATTTCGTTAAAATGTAATTTTTGTTGTTGTTGAAAATTGGTCTTTTTGGTTCGATAATAATTCATCTATTTTGATATAAATTGCATCTTTTTTGGTTGAAAATCAACTGTTTGGTTGAAAATTAATTTATTTTGATTGAGGACTTAACTATTGTGTTAAAAATTCAATTTTCTTGTTGATGATTCATCATGTTAGTTGAAAAAACTTTTTTTGTTTAATATTTAACTATTTAATTGAAAATATACTTTTTTGTTTGAAAATTAATTTTGTTACTGCAAATTTGTTTGATTTATTTTTTGAAGACAATAACGACCACAGACATATAAAACTAATATCTTCTCATTGAGGTGAGAATGTAACATTTAAAGTGAAGATCTTATTTTGAATTAATCAATACTGTTGATTACTGGTCCATATTCTCATTGAAAAATAATTAACTGCGAGGTCTCACAGTTTAACTTAAGATACTTGCACATTCTGGCATGTCTGGGGGTTTTTAAATAAAAATTTAATTATTCTCATCCTGCAGACGGAGTCGAAATGATTAATTAAACCTAAGTATGTTATATACATCTTCTGAAATTATATTTATATAAATTCTGGTCTTTCTTCATTTAATGGAGCATTTTTTAACAATAGACACAATAACACTTTTTTGAAAATTAAAGGTCAAATGTATAGTCCTCTTTACTATTTTTCTGAGGAACACCGGCGACGAACGGCCGAAACGTTAAAAACTAAACTGTGAGACCTCGCAGTTAGTTATTTTTCATTAAAAATATGGACCAGTAATCAACAGCATTGATTAATTCAAAATAAGATCTTCACTTATTAATTACCCTAGTGAACACCAAAACATCTTAAGGATGTAATATTTCAAAATCTCGTTTTTGTAAGCATTTTTTTATGCTCTTTGTTTATGAATTTAATGAAGCAATTGCGCTATTTTTTTATAAAATTTGTACATTCGTACTTGGCTTCATTTTTTAGTTCACAACTTTGATTACCTTGAAGATAAAGAAATAATATATTAATATATATGTACTTGGCGGAATTTTTTCACACGAATTTTTGGTGTTTAACTGTTTAAACGTCATACGTTTCTATTTGATCAATATTTTATCTCCATAAAGAAAACCAATTTATTCATATTTATAATTGTACATAAATGCATACAATTTACAAAAAGTAGTGTATAAAATACTTTTTCGTAATATTATTACCTACATTACCATACATACATATAATTTATCCGCTCATATTTTTTATTTCTAACTCTGCGTCACAATTCACTTTAATTTCTTATCATAGTATTCAATATCGCTCTTTTGTTCCTTAAATTATATCTCAAGATTAGAAATGGCATCAAAGTGTCACATCACATGGTCGAAAATTAAAAGCGTTGAAGACGCTCCCAAAGGTGGCATAAGTGATCTCATGGTCAATGGTAATTCGGGACTCAAATCAGTTTATAGGTCGCTTCATTTTTCAGAACGATACAAGATTTATTTTACTTCATATCAAAAACTACAAATTAAAGTTTCTAAGCATTCTATCACATTTTTGAAAATAAAAACCTTTAGGGACTTTCATTTACAATTTTTCTCATAGAGAACTAATGAAATACTTAGATATATAAAAAACGAGATAAAAAGCACTAAATCCTGAATCTGATGCACAATAGCATATTTCTTCTAATAACGTAGCTCAAAGCAGGGAAGTTAAATCGACGATACCTTCATTTTCAGAAAAATATATGCAAGGATGAAAAGAACAATGATATGACCCACCAAAACCGCGGTGTCCAGAAGCATTTGCTCTTCCTTAAGTCCAACTCCAAGTAGTAAAATTTTCGGATATCGATAATAGCAAATATCTTGATCGTCGGGACAGTCAAGCTTTTCACGATTGAATCCATACATTGCATGAAGTAAGCCTTCCGTACAATAACTTGAAAACATGAGTTTACTGACATTGTACATAAACCGACTCATATGAGAAAATAATATAAAAAAACCACAAAAAGGAACGTTTATCATAGCAACTGCAGTTGCTGCAAATGTTCCCGCTAGCGGAGAAAACATAGTACCACAATTTATACCTATACCTTCTCCAATTAAGCAACCCAGTACTATCATAATTACAAACATGAAAAACCTATACCATTCTGGTGGCTGACTAGTCATAACATACAAAATACCTAAAAATAAGGTAATGAAGACAATCTGTACAATTAGATGAATTATGAGAAAGCAGACATAATAGGTCCTGATTTTGTATCAGCCATTTAAATGCTCTTTCCTAATAATGTGAAGCTCAAGGGGAAATTTTAAAACTGCGGGAATTATGCTACTATATAAGAGAACCAATACTACCAGTACTATCATTCCAAGATTCATATTGACTTTAAAAGCATCCATACCAGCGTCAAAATATGTCAGTCCTACAAGTACGGGTGCGGTTGTATAAATTATGAACTTAATTAACGTTCCAAACCAGTCTTTGTAATACCTTAGACAACGTTTGGAAATAATCGCCGCCTGTCTGAGTTCCGAAGGCGAATTTATACTGACAGTTTCCATTTTTTCTTCTTCTACGATCTTCGCGTCTGTCTTCCTCCAGGAAGAGTCTTGTGCAGCCGCCAGTCTTTGGTTGAAGTTTCCATATTCATTACACATCACCTGCTACATCACCTGCTACAATAAAAACTTTGCTAAGTGCTAAGTAGCCTCTCTTTGTGTTAGGCTCGGCTGTGCAGGAAGTTTGATGTGTTGCCCCAATGTCTGCAATTGAAATGGTAGAAAAAAGTTCGAGAGAAATGTATCGTTTCCGTCCTAGGGGTAGCACTTATTCGCCTTCATTTTACCATTCGCTGTGTTGACGCCGAAAACTATTTTTTACCATCTTAATTGCAGGAATTCCGGTAATACATCAAACTTCCTGACCATACGTAACTAACACGAAGAGAGGCTACTTAGCACTTAGCAGAGTCGATATAGTGACGGATTGCAGTGGCCACAAAAAGCCTGGGCCTCTCTACTGTGGTTTCCGGTTTGTGGCGAAAAAACATTTCATCGTCAGTTAAAAAATAGATCAACAACGTTTTCCATAAAAAGCTCCTTGTATCCTCCAATATAAATTCCTTTGCAGCATCTTAACATGTAGGGCAGTACTGAAGTTTTAACCTCACCTCCATCAGATAGTCGGCAGGATTGTGATATTTTGGACAGGTGAGAACAAAACTGCCAAAGAAGCTCATTATCTGCATAGGATCTCCTTGGTAGACAGAACGACCTTCTGCGATTAGATAAACATGGTCAAACAATTCATAAATAGCAGTGCTAGGTTGGTGAACAGTACAGACGATAGTTCTATTCTTCCTTGCCAAATTTTTCAAAAATATTGCACACTTCATGGCTGCTACAATGTCCAATCCAGTTGTTGGTTCATCCAGGAAAATGACCAGAGGATTATTGATCAGTTCTAGAGCTATACTGAACCTCTTTCTTTGCCCTCCGCTTAGATTGCCGCAAAGTGTCTCTTTAATCTTTATCAGACCCAAAGAATTTAATATTTCATCCATTGTTTTCTGTTTCGCCCTGCGGTCCAAATTGCTATCCATCTTGAGTTCTGCTGCGAAGGACATTGTTTCCTGGACAGTGAAAAAAGCGTGAAGGGAGTCTTCTTGTTGGATGTATCGAGAGTACTTTTTGAAGGTTTGCCAACTTAGCTCGTCACTTTCGGTGCGGTAGATGACCTTCCCATCAAAGTTTCTTTGAAAACCGGTCAAGGTGTTGAACAATGTCGTTTTACCGGAACCAGATGGACCCATTACTGCTGTCAACTCTCCAGATTTGAATAAACCACTCACGCCGTGCAGAATTTGCTTCTTCCGACTTCGGAAGCCTGTGAATTGACTGAAAGCACATTTTACTTTTTGAAAGTCAATATCAATTGATTGAGCGTTTCGTGATTCGTACTGAGGCATTTTTCTTTCCTGGAGTTATCAGCGTGTAAGTTTATGACTTTGATGTTGGATCATGAATTTGGTTTAGTGATGTAGATTCTTGTTATTTCGGCTGAAGATTTGGACAGGTGGGTTAATAGGCCGCCTGTGTTAGAATCATTCTAGGACCTGAAAAAATTGGATTGATGTAACAAATTTTATAGACTATTTACAGTTTCAGGCTTCGCATACTGTCCCCTATTTGGAGAATGTTCCTTAGGAGTTCCCTAATTTGCATAAAATGCCCGTAAAAGTCATCTTTTTTAATGAAAATTATCAAAAAAGTCTCGATGGGTTGATCACTAGGGTGGTATAAAAATTCGACTTTTGAAATTAACATGGTGTTTTAAATGGATAAAGCTCAGTTTTTGAAAAATTTTAAAAAAAGAAGTACTTGTTGATAACTCTTATAATTGTCCTAACTATTAATTCGGACCCTTCCCACCACCCACCCCTCGTATTGTGCCCGGAAAATGCCCCAAAAAATGCAATGTAGCAGTTTTATGTAAAATGTATGCTAAAGATAGTTTTTTTACATTAGCATGCCTCACAGACCGGCCCCTATATCCCCTATTGTACCCTATATTCAGCTAAGGTTCCAAAAATACCCTATTTTCAAGATTTGGTCCCTATGGTACCTCTTTGCAGCACATAATGGAACCTATAATGGAACACTATAAGTCACTTTTTTTCAAATCACTTTTTAGTCACTTTTCTAAATGAAAAAATCACATTAGTCACTTTTCTTTCAATACATTAACTCATGGGTTAATCACTATTCAATTCAGATCTATATCTATTTCTGAAGTGTCTTGAATTCTTTTGAAATATTTCAGATTATTTGTAAAAATTATGAAAAAGTTTTAATAGATTTCAATCATTTGAAGGGATTTTAAAGATTTTAAGGTATTTTTAAAACTTCTAAGATATTTTCAAGAGATTTTAATTTGAAAAATTTTAGTGAATTTTAAAAGATTCCAAGGATTTTATAAGATTTTCGAGGATTTCAAAGAATTTGTTTACGAGAAGTGAGGCATTTTGTAGGGTGTCAAAGATTTGAAGAGATTTGAAATTATTTTTTGGGATTCACTCTGAATTCTTACTAATCTATCCTGAATTCTTTGTAATTTTTTGATATTCTTATGAATTTTTTAATTCACTTGAATTCGTCTAAATTTAGTGAATTCTACTTAATTCAATAGATTTTTTTGAATTTTCAAAAGTTTTTATTTAATTGGTCCTGAGGGTCAATTGGTAAAATGATCAAAGGATTTAAAATATATCAATTTATTTTTTCAAATTCCTAGGCATTTTCAAGAGCTTTGTAAAATTTCCAGGGATTTTAAAAGATTTTCAAGGATTTAAAATAGTTTAGGGTATTTTAAAGGATTACAAAGAAATTTTTCATTGATTTCAGTAATTTAATGGGATTTCAAAGGATATGAAATATTTTAGGGTATTTTAAAAGATTACAAAGAAATTTTCCAATAACTTGAGTAATTTAATGGGATTTCAAAGGATATGAAATATTTTACGGTATTTTAAAAGACAACACAACAACTTTCGTCTTTTTATTAATTTTTTTTTATTATTATATCATTAAGCCGTTTCCCTTTCGGGGTAGGCGTGAATTGCTCGGTGGTAAAGTAGTGA